>CATIWQ010452031.1:0-40000 GCA_949673415.1 Euphorbia schlechtendalii | reverse complement strand
TTAGATAATCCATTCTGGAAATATATCATATGAGTAATGGTTGGATTTGATCATTTTTTATATCCATTCCTCATTTTAAAAAATTCTACAAAATGATTAGATTTATTATCATTTCTCATATTTGGGAAATTTCAAAATATATCATATGATTAATGATTTAACTTGACAAGTTGTCATATTCATTAATTGGCTTAAAAATTTTCTCAAAATGATGAATCACTAAACTTGCCCGTCACAGCAATTTCAAACAATTGTAAGCCTTTTAAAAAAAACTTTCACCAAATTAATGTATGATAATTTTATGGTCATAATTTAGAGAGAGAGAGGGAGAGAGGCAGGGAGGGAGTGTAATTGGTTAGAGCAATCACATGATCCTGACTTCGCCTTTTCAGCGATTGTGACAACTTATTTGTCTTTTTACTTTTTTTTTCTTCAATTTTATAATAATAGTAGTAGTAATAAATAATAATTTGTTTTGTTTAAAACCATCCAGTTTAATTTGAATTTAAGCTTGTTCTCGGGGAATAAAATTTGTATAAGACCAGCCGACTATTATATATGTAATAATATTAATTTATCCATATACAATAATTTATTTCACTTATAAACATAATTATCATAGCAACCTATGAATTCAGGATATGAGAAAATACATGTGGAATCAATTCTTGTTTTATTAGATTACAGATCACTTCAGCACATGCAGTTCAGTTCAATTTAATTCAGTTCAGCTCACAATTTTAATTCCGTGTATAGTTATAAATTCACATTAAAATAAATTCAATTCAACCAATTTAAAAGTGAAAAATACATGACCTAAATACTAACAAGTGATAAATTAAATTTTTAACACACCGATATATTTATATTATCTCATTTTCATATATTTAATAAATTCTACAGTCAAGTTTAATACTACTAAAATTAGATGAGCTCTTCTCTATCATCAAAAAATATGAAATGAGAAATGAGATCCACACAACAAAAATAGATAAATATATCCTTTAGAAAATTCAAAAAAAAATTAAATAATGGTAATTGAGAAATGGAGAAACAGAGATATCACATGACTTGAGCAAAAAAATTTAAAAATAAGAAAGGGCTTTGGTATATATTGGAAACATCCAACTTCTAGTAGGGTCTTTTGACATTTTCACAAAAAGATAAATCAATAATTTATAAAATAAAAAATGATTATCTTTTTCCCAATATAGTTAGAGCCTGGACCACTTCCTTAATTCTGTCATTTTACAACTTAACACATTTTGAGGTCAAGACAAACCATGTCCTGACAAACCCTGTCATTTATAAAAACATCTGAAAAAACACAAATATATAAATAACATTTAAAATCTTCCCTCAACTGTCCTATGTTGGAGAATAGGGAGAATAAAAATTAAAGTCTTCTATTTTCTTTATGAATCTATGTGGACATACATTAAAAAGTTGTATATACGATATTTCCTATATTGGAAACATTACAACTAACCTATTCTTGTTGAAAAAAATTACTACTATGGAATTTGCTATCGAAGAAATTTAGTTGTTCACCTATCTACGAGTCCCCTCTTCAATTTGAAATTAAACAATGAAAAAAATATACACATAAGGTATAGTTCGAAGTTACCGGAGTGAGACAATTGTCACTCTCTACTCCTCTAACTTCAACCGAGACAGCTAGCTATAACTAATGAGTCAAAGTCGATTTCAATTACTCATATCAATTTAATTATAAACCGAAAATTTAAAATACGAAATTTTATTCCTTCTATTATTTAATTGATGAATAAAAAAAGAAAAAAAAAACACACATTTTCCCACTTTGTTTTCTCCTTTTATGTTTCCTTTCAATTCATTAAATGTGCTAATTTTTATTTTCAATTTTTCGTCTCTTTTTTTCCATCCTTTATTATTAAAAAGATTATTTGACCAATGGGACAAGTTGAAGCGTCAACATAACCCTTTGTCCTAATTATAAAGATGCCCTTATTCAATTGTTTTCCTCAACCTTTGAAGCGTCTCTTTTGAAACTCTTTCTCCTCTTCTTCATCTCTTTGGGTGTTTTCAACATTACTCAACTGAACCCAAAACCCTAATATTTCCCCCATCAATGGAACCTCCCCAAGGCCTAACCAAACAAGAATACGAACACCTCAAACCCCTAATCGAAAGCTACCACAAATTCCAACCGTCTTCAAACTCCTGCACTTCCTTGATCACTCAAAAAATCGAAGCACCTGCCACCCTCGTCTGGCCATTTGTCCGGAGCTTCGAAAACCCCCAAAAATACAAGCACTTTATCAAGAGCTGTAACATGAAAGGAGACGGCGGAGTTGGCAGCATTAGAGAGGTGACGGTTGTTTCCGGCCTGCCGGCTTCAACCAGCACCGAGAGGCTTGAGATTTTGGATGATGAGAAGCATATTATAAGCTTCAGAGTGGTCGGCGGCGAGCATAGGCTGAATAATTACCGGTCAGTTACTTCTGTGAATGAGTTTGTTAACGAAGAAGGGAAGGTTTATACAGTTGTTTTGGAATCTTATGTTGTTGATATTCCGGAAGGGAATACAGGTGGAGATACTAAAATGTTTACTGATACTGTTGTTAAGTTGAATCTTCAAAAGCTTGCTGTTGTTGCCATGGCTTCTCTCCATGGCCATGATTGAATTATTCTGTTCGGTTATTTAAGTGTAAGAAGTTTTAAGGGCTAATTTGATTGAAATTGTAAGTTGTGGACCGAATTGATACTTTTACATTTCAGTTTGTGTGTGGAATTGATATTGTTGAACAAGAGGATGGGCGAATCTAACCCTTTTTTTTTATTGTTTACATTATTTGAAGAAGTTGAAATTCTTATTTTTAAAACTATTTATTGAACTCAGTGGTTCAAATTGCATTTTTTAAAGATTGTGTTATTTTTAAAATATGGATAGTTTCTATAATGAGTTAGTTGTTAGAGGTGGTTTGTTCGTTCTATAAGTTTGATAATAAGATATGATGGGCTATACTTTAATATTTTTTTGAATAAGTTAAAAGAAGCTGAGCAAACGGATGGAAATGGGTATATGATGTTATAGTTAAGTTGCAAGTTGGCATGTACCTATAATAAGTATGATCAGTATGTAGCAATATTTGTATTTTTCTTTGTTTCGGCACGAGTAGATAACAATTGTAATATTCATATATAAATTAATTATCGATCATTAATTTACAGGTATTTTGAATTGTAGGATAGTCGATCTTAAAATTTAAAATTAACTCATACACATTCTCAGAATTTGCTTTCTGGTGAATGTTATACCACATCCTTAGGGACTAGTCCCTACCACTTAAAGATTTGATATTTGTAATTCAAATATTTAAATGAATGTAAGATGAAATATCGACATATATTCGTTGATTAGAAGTAACGCTCAATCTCAACCCAAAACCATCAAATTAAGAAAGTCGATCCCACACTTACTAAAATATCATATTCAAATTATTACGTATAAAAATTAAAAACATTGAATCTGGAAAGAATAAATGGCAAAATCTACGGTTTGGCTCAAATGGCATAATGTGTTACGAACTTTGTTTACTTTTCAAAGTTATCAAAATCTAAAATTTATATTTTCAATCAAAAATTAATACGTGATATTAGGGATATATTTTGTATATGTTACCAAGTTCAAATGATAAGATAGTAGACTTTATCTCAAATCTGATGTTATATATACATACACACACACACACACACATATATATATATATATATATATATATATATATATATATATATATATATATATATATATATATATGCTATTTTTTCAGCCGGTTATGTTCTAGTTGTGAATTCTTCTAGGTTCATTTTTCTAATTTTATGTCAGGATTTCTTATTAATAAAATAACAAAAATTATGAAAGGTAATTGATTAAATTAATTATTGTAATTTCTTTAATATAAGAAGATTGAGCAGTAAATAAAAAGTTTTAAATTGTTTTAAAAAAGTAAAGCATGTGTAATGATGAAAAATAATTACTCCACAGAACGAGATCGATCATGCTATATTGAAATTAACAGAAACAAATCTATGTTCACAAAACGATTATTATTCTTTTTTTTTTTATTGTAGTTTTAAATTGAAGTATCCCGTCATATTTTCTTAGTTGTTTCTATTTCTCCCTCCTTCCACTAAATATTATCATTTTAACTAATTCACAGTTTTTAAGATAACAATTAATCGAATGAGGTGATTTACCAATTTACCCTTTCATCAATGTTATATTCAATTTTCAAGACTTCATTATTATGTTCAATAGAAACAATTTGTTAGTGTTTAAATAGTGATTTCTATAGTGTTCTCTTGTTATTGGAGATTGAAATATAATTATCTTGAAAGTTGAACAAATTAATAGGGATAGGAATGGAAAACTTAGAGAAAAAACACATTGAAAATACAAAATAACAATAAAAAAGAGACATCAAAATCTCTTTAAAACGATAATATTTAGTAGACGGATGGAGTATTATTTATGAAAATTTAATATTGAAATTTGTGACATTAAAAACATTTATTATCATTGAATTGTAGCAATTCTTAAAATTTGCAAGATTGGGTCATCTTCCTTGTATACATAATTAAAAATAAATAAACTTAAATTGGATATAAATATTAAGATACTTACACTAAAATAAATTCATATATTTTTTAAAAATTCACAAAATTAATGTTTGATTTCACGGTTATAATTCATTGTCTCGTGAAAAAGAGTTTTTTTTAGAGAAATTAATGATGATGTAATTAGATAGATGGGGAAATTTGCTGTTCTTTAAATGAATAAGTTGGTGTGTTATGCATGCAGTTGGTCATGTAGGTTGAATTTGAACCCTAAAATTAGAAATTGGAAAGCTTAACAAGACTTGTGATCATCACATGCAATCAATAAAAAGACCCAACAATCTTATAAATATTTTTTTCTACAACTTTAACACAGGTAATCAGTCCACTAACAAATTTAAATTTAATTTGATAGATAATTAAGATTCAACTGTAATTCTTATATGTGAATGAGATGCAACATACGTGGAGGAAAATAATTTTATAAATGGAGTTAAGGGCTAAGGCTCAATGTACATGCTAATAGCAAATCCAATCATATTTCCTTTTCCATTTTCCAAACCTCATTTTACAAAATCTATAATATCTTCTCTCCAACTATATCCCTCGTACTTCAATTTCCCAGATAAAATTCTTTTAAAAAGTAATATTTTATTATCATCGTATAAATTTCTGCACATAAATATTAAAAAACTAATCGATAATAAAAATTATAAAATAATAATAATATTATATTGATTTCCCAAAATAGAATTTTCCATTTATAGAGAATCCTCATTTTAGATATCATATGAGGAATTGTTGGGTTGTCATATTCCCCGTTTTCATTCCCTATCTTGTCAAATTCCCTATTACAAGGAATGATTTAAGAGCAAGTTCAACTATTTCTCCATTTTTCATTTTTCAAATCTCATTTTACAGCATTCACTATGTTTTTCCCAACTATCTTTCACATTTTTCATTCCACAAGTCAAATTCACTTTAAAATAATAGTATTTTATTATTAAACTAACAAAAAGAATAACAAAACAAAAAATTAAAAGCAATTAAAAAGTAAAAAGTTAATATTAGTTTAATCCATTCCCCTGAAATAGACTATTCCCCATATTTGATAACCATCATTTTGAAAATACACCATATGAGAAATTATTAGGTTTAATCATTCCTCATTTTAAAGAATTCTAAAAAATGGGAATTCATTGACTTGCCCTAAGATAGCTATCTTTACATCCTTTTCTAGCTTAACAATTGCTATGACATACAGAAAATACTGAAAAATTAAAGTCGTGGATGATGGGAATTTTAGAGCCTATTTTTGTTGGTGTATTTAGAAACATAGTTTTTTAAAGGAAAAAAATCAGTTCAGTTTATTTTGCAACTAACATTTCTTGCAGGTGTTGGGAGAATCTCAAATTTGGAATAAATAGCAAGATTAAAGAGTGATAGATAATATGTATAATAGATTGAACTTTAAGTACATAAGCTAATTGTTTCTTTTAGTGAAATGGATTCAACTTCAGTTACATGTTTACTGGATTTATCTAGCACAACACTCTTAGATCTATGGATTCTCCGCGGTATAGTCATGTCAGCTTGATACTAATGAGAATACGAATACGAGTATATATACATATTTTCCTTAATATGAAATAACTAACATCAAATCTAAACAAAACTTACATCTAGTAAATTTTCATATTAATTTGAATCTGAAGCCGGATGCGCTGCAGTACTTTTCTAGCAATAAGAAATCGAATTAACAGTGCTTCTTACTTACTACGTATATTAATTTTTGGAGGGAAACCGGTGCATCAGTGTTGATATATCTCACCCAAACTAAAATCCCAAATAGTTACCCTAAATAGACGATTTCTTAATGTCGTGGGAATGAATGTTTTACCAGTTACTATCAGAATCAAACTGTCTCCAAGGAATAACATTGTGAAAGACACTCCGAGTAGAAGAAGATGGATCAAGATAAACGAGCACATGTGCTGCTCGATTCGCACTACAATAACGAACACGGAAAAACTACAAGTTCCAAGATGATGCCTACAATCAAATATTATTTTGCCAAACTTCCTGCCCGTTTACTAAAAAAACCTCATTTCTTTGTTTAAAACCTCGACTCACTTGTTAAGTTCCGTAGATACTTTGGTAATATTTGGACTTTTGATGCTATATTATTTTTTTTAATAAAATAGAAGATGGAACCAAGACGGCATTCGTCAAAGGACAGACATCCCAACCATATTATTCAATGCTATACTATGTCTTATTACCATTTAAAGGAATTCATCTTTTAACGTACATTTTGATATATGATTAATGGGTGGTAATATAATAGTATAATAGAGTTAATTCTTTTTTTATTTGCGCAATTGTGCTTACATTAAATATAAAGAAAATCTCCACCCTGTTCCGGATGTAACTCGAACTTAGGATCTCTAGAAATCGCAAATTCTATCTTAATCACTAAGCTAAGACATTGATCACAAACCGAGTTGATTCATTATTACTTAATGTTCATTGTATATATTTTACTCTGAATTTGACCTGAAACCAGTTTAGTTTCGTACTAAAATGTTATAATCATATTAGGCAGGCTAGTAAGATAACCTATAATTTGCGGTTAAATCTTTCAAATAGGATTTCTTTTTGGCTTTTGTGACAAATTGACCAGAGAGTGCATCTGGTTCAATATGAATAGGATAATCGTGCTAGTCTATTATACTTGGGTTAGAACTGTAAGTGGGCCTCCCAGCCCGCCAGAGACCGTCATGTTTTAGGTAGACTGAAATGACTTTTGGATAAACATTTTCAACTAAACCTGTTAGGCCTATTTTAACCCGTCCTGGCCGAGTCTATGAATAGGTCTAACTTAGGTAAGTGTATCAATCATGTAATTAGTTGTACAACTCGACAGTGTCAATTTTGGGTTTCAACTTGAATTTTGGGAACATTAATTAAATCTAATGAATTTTGGCCGGACTAGGCTATTTATCAAATAGGTATATAAAATGGGTTTATCTTTGACCTAACCAATAACATCTAATAGGAATGAAACATGTGTATGATTAATTATAATTATTTGTTATTATAACATAGACCCGAGCACGGATTTGTCGACCCGCAAGGCTCGTCCATGCCCGACCTATATGAGTTGGGTTTGGGCAAGGAAAACAGGATAAAGGTCGGGCCCGATCCGAGCTTGTTGTGGCCCAACGAGTATATGGGATGAGCTGGGTTTTACTATTAAAATACAAGTTCGGCCCGTTCGGCCTGAAGTTATATAAAAAAAATATAAAATTGTGAATTTATTATATATAATTTCAAACGTTGTCACTTAAAAGTTCCTCATTGTGATAACATTGAAAAGCACAGTCCCCCGTTTGATAGAAAAAACACAATCCTCATTTTGATATGATGAATGAAACCACGAGACATGCTTTTGAAATGTACTCTATACTAAATATAGTTGTTTACATAATAGTTTATTTGTAAACTTTTTAACATGATATAAAATATATTGTTTTTTAATAATAAAAAGTACATTTTTTTACGAGTTTTAGGTCCGTGGGCCGGGCTTGAATTTTAATTACTTATAAAGAGCCTAGTCCAACCCAAGCCCAGCATAAATTTTGTATGATCGGGTCGGGCGTGGTCCACTAAATTTTTAACTATGCTAGATTGGACCCGGCATAAACCCTGCCCATCCTGTCTCATGCCCAAACACATGTAAATTATCAATTTTATAACATATAGTTGTTATTATAAATATTATTATTCTAATTTGATTATTATTTTCTAGTAAAACCGTGGTTGAGACTATTTTATGGCTGGAGAAGTTATAAGTTGGAGCCACCGGAGAACATGGTGTAAAATTTTTATTTAAATTTGATGCTTGTGTGATCGTAATTTTTAAAAAAATGTAAATAATATTTTTTTTCTAGGTATTTGTTTAAGAATTATTATTATTATTAGTTTTATCATTGATTACTAATTTTATTAATGTTTACTATTATTATTTTAAACATATTTCTAACTTGAACTTAACCAAAGTTTATAAACTCAAGTTCACCCATTCAATTATGTGTTCAGACTTTCAAAGATGGTTTATCCAAGTGGTTAGTAGATTAGTATTGCTTAAGCAATGTCTCACGTTACAGTCTTATGAATACAGAAAATTCTCATTTGAAGACTCACCTCAGCTAGGTGTGCGATTTGGGTCGAATTCAGATGTAGTCAGGACAAGGATTTGATGGATCGAGAAGGCAAAAAACTATATGTTTAGACTTGTACGCTTGACAAGTCTGACCAAATTTTGTCGGGCTTATTATTGAAAATATCAATCCAAAAACGATATGTTACACTTTACTTGGTTTATTTTGAAGCCCAACCCATAACTTATAAATATTTTTTATTTTCAAACTTTTATATTTATTAAAGGTTAAATGTGGTTTAAAAAAAAAGTTAAATGCATCATTGACTCTCTCACGTTGTCCTAAAAATTTAATACCCTCTAAACTTTCAAAATGACACCGTGGCTCTCCCAACAATTACAAAGTACATCATTTTGCTTTCTGAATATCATGTGCCAGCTTCTGATTGGTATGCCTTTTTAAATATGTCATTTTTTCTCATTATCTTTATCCAGTCAAATGTTTATGGAGCAAAGTGGTACTAAGAGATCATTTTCAAAAATCAAGGGACAATAGTTGAAAGTGGCAAAGATGGGGGAGTCAACGATGCATTTATCCTTTTATTAAATATAAATCCTAATTTTATATGAATATATATATATATATATATATTAATTTCAATATTTAACTTCACTTTAATTATTCAATATAGGGTAAATACATCAACACATCCCTCATATTATCAACAAAAATCTGATGTCACCCTTAACTTTTAAAAGATCCAATCAACCCCCACAACTTGTCAAAAGTGCATCAATTTTCCTCCTTAATGTCACGTGTCAACTTTTCAATGGAGTAGGAAACATAAAAAAATTGCATATTTGAAAAGTCAAACCAATCATATTTTGACGCGTGACATCGAGGGGGCTAAGTGGTTCACTTTTGCCAAGTTGAGAGGGTTGATTAGAATTTTTGAAAATTAAGGTTGACATCAGACTTTTGTTGTCTAGCTAAGAGGGATGTTGATACATTTGACCGTTAATATACAGTAAAACTATATATAGTTAAATTTATAAGTCTAATAAGGTAAAATATAAAAGTAATATAAATTATTAAACATAATATACAAGTAGAATTAGGGCACATTCAACCAGATTCCCTGTATTTCATTCGAATTCCCCCGTAGTTTTTCTCTCCGTCCATGTTCCCAATTTTCCTTCTCTAAATTAAACTCCCTAAAAATATTTTATTATAATCATATTAACTAAAATAATAAAAACTACAAAAAAAAATAATATTTTTATTACTTTTCCTAAAACAATTAAAAAGATGGTTGAATTTTCAGTTTCTTGGTATATAATCCACCATTAAATTTGCTCTTAGTATTTATCAAATAGAAATGATAGTATTTTTGTAAGAACCAAACTCAATACATAAGTTGAGTGTTGAACTGACTTAAGCTCAGACCGAGCATAAAAGAAATTGAGTACTCAACTTCGCACCTCTAAACAAGCCTACATATATACAACAAAACAAAGGAAATGGTATTGAATACCGAGTCGTAACGCATAAGATCATAACTAGATTACCGAAGAATCTAAATAATCAGAAATTGACAGTAATTAGATTATCTGATTAAAACCAGTAGCATGGGCTCTCCCTATCATGTAGCTTAATCATCACACCCCTACTAACTTTATTAACAAAAAGATGCACAAAAAGAAAAATATCAAAGAATTTGTTGTTAAAAGTAAGAATTGTAAAATGATCAAAAGATCTGCTTGCTTGATCAGAAATCTATATCTGCTTGCACCATCAGCCCATACCTTACCAAGTACAATTTATACAGCAACAACAACAGTACTCTTCTCTTTAATGGGCTTCAATTGAACAAACAAACAAAACTGCAAACAGTAAATTCATAATTATTTTGAAATATGAGGCTCAGAAAAACTGCCATGAACAGAAGTTATAAGAGAGATATTTACATAGTGATGATCGCAGTAGCCAAGCAGATAATAAAAGGTGGGTAATAAGGACAGTTTTAAAGAGAAAAAAATCAAGTAAAAAAATTTGGACACTTTAAAGCCTGCAATTCAATTGAGTGCTTCTGCAGCACCATATTTAATTAACACTTTCTTTCTCTTTTTTGTTTTATTCTTTCTTGCTTTTAATGAATTTCAGTTTCTTGGGTTGTGTATTTCTTGAAGAAGAAAATACTGCTTTACTCATCAATTAATTTTTTTTTTACTTTTTAGTGTTAAAAGAATAGTGGGTTTAAAGAAGCAACAAAAGTAGCTACTGTTTCCTTGCTTTTGATCATAAATCTGTATATTCAAGGAGAAAAGACTTAAACCAATGATTTCAACCAGAGATTTTCTTAAAAATAGTCTTAGTTAGCAAGCCTATATATAAATGTTAAGTACTCACTTGGTGGATTGGATCAAAGCAATTGAATTCAAAGGTCAGTCATTTTACTGTTCTTGATTAGTACATATAAAAAGTTTACTTCTTTCCTTTTTGTCCCTTGCTTTTATGCTGTTTAATCATGCAATTCCGTTGATCGTTTCTTGATTCAATTCTAACACTTTTAATTGAAAATGTGTTTCCTATAATGGTCTGATATGCATAAGAGTATTTTACAGCCATTTGTGAATTCTTTAATTAGTTTGCAGTAATGGAGAATCGCTTGTTCAGTGTTCCTCTCGGAATCGAATCACAGATAAACCCGAATTCGGTCGTTCAATTCGAGCCATTCGATCTAAACAACCAGAATCAAACATTAGAGAGATTCAATTTGCTTTCTACATTGCAAGGAAACCCAAATTTCGGTGCATTGGTCCCGAAAAACCCCGAAATCGAAGAACAGTTCATGAGGGGCTTACCCTTTTCAGGGGAACTCACTAATCTTGTTGCTTCAACAAATAATTTTCAAGAAAACGTAGCCAACTACCCTCTAGAGGCTTTAAGAAATTACGTTTCCAACGATTTCGCTAATGGTTTGAGTACTTCATTCACATCTTCATCGAATTACGGTCACGTAAGAGCCGGGTTTCCATACGGTTCGTGTAGTTTAAGCAACGAGCTGTCGCTAAGCCTAGCGACGACTCAGCCTTCTGTTATCAATGTCCCGGACCAATGCTCCGAAGCAAGGCTAGGTTTGGAACGAACCTCTTCCAGCAACAAAGAGCTCTCCTTGAGTTGCGATTCTTACCGAAATGGCAGATTCTCGCTTGTATTGTCAGGTTCGAGGAACCTCCAAGTGGTTCAAGAGATTCTTAACGGGATCGCTAGTTATTCCCTCGAAATTTTCGAACAAACGAGTTTTTTGAATGGCAGGATCAAGATGAGGGAAAGTAATGAAGATAGTGTGTTTAAAGTTCGCATGGATCCCGCGCTGGGAAAGCGAGCACTCGAGGCGAAAAAGGCGCAAATGCTTACTCTTCTTCAAGTGGTAGGTCGAATTTTTTTTAAAAAAAATCAACTTCTAATTTTTCAAGAATTTAAGTTGTTATTATTATTATTATTATATTCTTTGAATAATGAAACCCTACAAATTTGTACTACATTGTGATTTAAGTGCAAGTAAATCTCGTTTTTGATATTCAGGTCGACGATCGATATAGCCACTGCTTAGACGAGATCCACACGGTCATATCTGCTTTCCACGCGGCCACCGAGTTGGATCCACAATTGCACGCCCGTTTCGCGCTCCAAACAATTTCGTTTTGTTATAAAAGCCTAAGGGAGAGGATCAGCAACCAAATCCTCGCATTAGGAGAGCAAACAGAAGAAGGATCGCAATGTTTCGAAAAGCAATGGGCAATCCAACAGCTTAAGAAAAAAGAGCATCATTTGTGGAAACCTCAAAGAGGCTTACCTGAACGCTCCGTCTCGGTGCTTCGCGCTTGGATGTTTCAAAACTTCCTTCACCCGTAAGTCCGCAGATTTACACTGAAATAAGTACATTTCAGTTCAGTAATTTGACTTACATCTGCAAATAAGTTGAAAAGAACAGAGCCTTGCAGTGTTTGACATTTACATGTTTTCAGGTACCCGAAAGACGCGGAGAAGCATTTGCTAGCGGTGAAGAGCGGGCTTACGAGAAGTCAGGTGTGTTGGATGCTTTTGTGTTGAATTTGGAGTTTTTTTTTTATGCTAATGATGTGTATGTTATGTGGTTGGTCTTATAGGTGTCCAACTGGTTTATTAATGCTCGGGTTCGGCTATGGAAACCGATGATCGAGGAGATGTATGCCGAGATGAACAAGAGGAAAAGGAGGCAAAATGAGGCGGGAAGCAGCAACATTCACAGAAATGATTATAGCTTTGGAAACTTAAGATTCAATATGAATTAAATATGAAAGAAGATTGATTAAGAGTTGCAATACTTTTTGGTTGTTTATTAAGAGGAGATTCAAGTGTATATAATGGTGCTATGTTATGTTGGGAAATCAAAGGGTTATGAATATTAGTTATTTTCAAAAGTCTCATTGAATAGATCAAGTTCTTTGCTCTCTGTGTTAAATGCATTGACGTTGTTTTTATGTTGGTGATTTGATTCTAATTTGATGTAAACAAGCTGAAATGAGTTTTGACTTGTTTTTTATTGATTAATTTTTTATGGGATTGATTTCATATTTTTTGTTCAATCTACGGACAACTTGTTTGCTCATGAGCCGCTAATCATTTTTTTTTCCGATGAAGAGTAACTTATCAAATGATCGTGTACATAAATCATTTTAATAAATTTTAAACAAAATGCATCCAATTTCAATTAATTCCTCCATTTCTATATGTTATATTCCAAATTTTCAAAATTTCATTTGTTGATAGATGTTAATGAATTGATTGAATTCTTTATGGGAGTGGTTTGAATTTAAAGAGATAAGGGGGGTAAATGTCAGTAAAGTTATAAGTTTTTGTTTTATTCCTAAGTTTGTCTTGAATTCAAAATATATCCCTTATTTTTTTTTATCAATATAAATAGTTTAATACCGGAAAAAATTCACAAATGTTGTGGATCAAACATTAGAGTAATGTTGTTTCTTATGTCTTCTAATCATAAGATAGAGAATGAAAAAAAAAACATTTTCAATCTATATCATTCATTTTGAAATGAAAGACAATGATTGAGCTAACATTATTCTAATGTTTGATATCAACGTTAGAAAATTATTTTCCTTTAATAACAAACATATTCCAAATTCCGAAGCTTAATCGTTCAATTTTCTCTGCTTGCTACTTTAACAATAAACACGAATTGTTGTATCTTTGCCAAATTGAATGGGAAATGAGAACTTATAGAAAGATCATTCATGCAGTATGAATCAAAGGTTGTATAATAAGTTATGTAAACAATATTCGTAAAACTGAAAATTGTAGTGTAATCCCAAATCTAGTCAAACAAGTGTACTAGCGTTAAGAGTCTGGCTCTCAAACTGAGTAGACATGGTATAATTAAATTTATAAAAAAAAAAGACTTTTGTGTCTAGATGTTCGGCCTTCGTCCTGCTTTTTAAATATAACCTAAAGTCTGGTCCAGTCACAATCTAGAAGTTCAAGCTCGGACTGAGTTTACGAAGATCTTTTTAAGCTTAACCAACGGTTTATAATAATTTTTTAAAATAAAAGTTTGATGTACTAAATAGAAATAAAAAAAAAAATTTGTAACTTATATTCTTAAAATAACTCTCTCCATCTAGATATATGACACTTTAACTAACTTATGAGATTTAATAAACCTAAAAACTGATCAATATTTTACTAATTTACCCATTAATGATGGTTGCAATTAATACTTTAATCTTGAAAGTTGTTCACATTAATACGGGTAGCATGAAAATAATTGAACAAAAAATATATTAAAAGTTGAAAAATTCATACTATTTCTAGATACAACAAAATGATTAAAGGTCATATATATCTAGATGGGGTACATGTAATTGCTTTGTTTACTTAATTATTTATTATATATAATAATACTTGTTGTAGTTTAAAATAGACATGTTCATGAGTCGAGGTACCTAGCTAATCCGAGCCCGCTTCTATGGGATGGGTTTTAAAAGCCTGATCCAAACCCAAGCTCGCTAAAACCTGAAGTCTTTTGGACTGAGCTAGAGCCCGGAATTTCAAAGAGGGGACCGAGCTGGGCTTGGGTTGATATTTAATGTAATACTTGATCAAGATCGACCCAAGCTCGCCTGACGAACATGTCTAGTTTAAAGGGTAAACTTAAAAAACGTCATGTGATTTGACTGATTTGCAAAAAGGTCCTTGTGAATTTTTTTTGTCAAAATGATGCTTGTGATTTCAAAAGTTAGCAAAAGGATAACCCTCAATTTTTAATTACATCATTACAAAAAGTAATATTATCCATTTTGAATTGAAAATTTGCAGCTTAATTAATTAAAAATATAATGCACCTTAGTATTAAATTTTATACAAATATTTTTTAATTTAAATGTGATTATAACTTTTAAAAAGTCATAATGAATTGAAAATTCTTTGAAAATTAATAAAATTTTGATGTATAATTTTTAAATAATATAGTTAAATTATAGGAATGTTGAATTGATCAAAATGCCTTCTCTAACTATACTATTTTTATTCAAAAAATATTTTTTATCATTTCCTAACTTTTAAAATCACAAGCATCTTTTTACAAAAAAATATTTCACAAGAACCTTTTGCAAAACGGTCAAACCACGTATACATGCTTTTGAAATTTACCTTAATATACAAGTTTATATGTTAATACATAAAAGTACAAAATAATTATCAAACAACATATATACAAAATAATTATTAAACAACATATATAAATATATAAAATAAATTATTATTCAACAGATCTAGTAGAATTGAGCATATACAAAAACCAAGTTTAATCCATTAAATTTCGAACTTTAGCAACTCCTAGCTCAGACTGGGACTATTAAAAAAAACGTGTGTTTTCAAAGTCTTAATCAAACAAATTAAAATAATGGATCATTCCTAAAACATGGCAATTAGTTGCCTATAGCATATATTTGTTAATCTGTTTAAAAATCCGAATTCTACATAATATCCAATTATTTAAGGAAAAAAATCGGGAGGCCACTACTCTTTCGTGCGTATTTTCTCCATAGTGATTCTTGCTAGTGCTTTTTTAAGCAGTAATCAAATTCACTATTGCCTATAAAAACAGCCACTGCAGTTTTGATTACTAGGAATAATTAATGGCGAAAGTGGTGGATGTTTTCGACTTCGATAAGACTTTAATCGACTGCGATAGCGATTATTGGGTTGTAGAAAAGCTTGGTGTTTTTTATACCTTTGATCGCCTCCTCCCTACTTTCCCCTCGAATTCTCTTATGGTAAGTGATTAATCCAATTTCTTATTAATTGTTTGGAATTAAATTAAGGGCGAGTTGTGGTTTATTTATTTCTCTTTGTTGTTTTCTATCAGTTAAAGGAATTTTGATTAGCAAAATAATTATTACGAAAGTAAGAATGCATGCACTAATAAAAGTATTTGGAAGCATAAGAAAAGCTTCCAATTGAAATTGCAAAATACTATATTCACCGAAATCTATTTAAAAATTAGATATTCAAGATAGTTCGTTGAACCTTTTAAAAGCACACCTAACTTCTTAAACGATGTCAAATTTTGATTTGAGAGATGAATATCAAAAAAATGATAATGTTTGAAAAATCCAACCAAAAGCCAACATATGAAAGCCCATTAATCTCAATACACAAAGATATATACACATGGTAGTCCATGAAAGAGCCATGTAGTAGTTTTTAAGAAATTCAAAGTAGCCGTTGAAAGAACAGTAATGAGACCGTTTTTAAAAGGTTTAACGTAACCGCTACTTTCACGACAACGGTCTCCTCCCTTATATAAAAGATTCGATGGCCATTCTGTTGGAAATTTGAATTATATTATTTCAAAAAGAAAAAAAAAACATTCTGCAATACTTTAAATCTAGTAAATAATAATTCTTAACAGAATTATGGTACCATTTAATAGTATTACTATAAGTTATTATATTATATATTTAATATATGTCATTGATGTCAATTTATCAAACCAACGACCATAAAATTTATTGTTGTGGCATTGAATTTATAAAGATATCATTATGTCTTCAAATTCAATTTCAAATAACACATTTCATGGTGTGATGAACCTGTTTTGGTTTGTTCATAAATCAGCCATTATTTTCAACATTTACTTACCTTATTAATTTTGTATAACAACTTTGTTTTTGTTTCCTATAAAAGACATGAGGACGTCCATTTCTTTTGGAACAGCGAGAGAAGAAAAAAAATAGTTTCTTTTATTTCGATATACGAATTTTAGATCACTATTTTTTGAGGCGGATTATAATTCTCATTTTTGTCTGTATTCTGTATATGTATTACATTTCTGTTCCTGGTACCACTTTCATATCCTAAGTGAAGAAGTTGTTTAATCTTAGGATGAATTACCAAATATTCTTTAAGGACAGTGTCTTACACAACTCAACTTATCGAGTGTTCAAGTTTCCTTAACTTGTTTTATATATTTTCTACTATAGTATCTTTGTATGACTATATATTATTGATCAAATTTGTTGTTTTGATTGAATGTAAAGTCCAGATAACTTTACGAGATAAATAAGACCACAACTTTGACACCTCCGCGTCCAAGAGACGAAAATTGAGATTGAAGATGATTTATATTTATTTTAATTTTTACCATTATTTTTTCAACAATCTTAAAGGATATTTTACAATTAATATCATAATAAAATTTATATTTTGTGTGACAGATTTTATGAGCAATGGTAATAGGAACAACGGTTCTTATTCCGATTGATGAGCGGTGATCTTAGTGTAAAGTGAGAGTCGTACAAACTCTATTATACGTGGAAGATGTTATCTTCATAATGAAATATTTAAAATGTAAGGGTATTGTAATGAGGTTCAAAAACCTTGATTTGTATGTTCATAGTATATGTTGAGCATATATGATGCTGTATATATGTCATATGCTTAATGTGGTTTGTGGAATGAGAATCATAAGGATGAATGATGATGTCTTAGAACACTTTGTTGAAACGCTTCTTTAGAAGTTTATGTATATCCCTTATGATTACAATATTCAATTAAAGAGAAGTGATGATCATTGGCCAACCATATAAAGCTATGATATTTATATTGTGGAAATTCATTGTATTAAAAATGTACAATGATGCAAACTGAATCTTTGATTTTGATGAGGAAAAAATTTACTGTGGATATTTTATAAGAAATATTTGTTTTGATTTTGAGGAAAAGAAAATTCTTAAGTTCCTAATTTTAAAATTCTTATTCTAATTATTTTGTGATATATCAAAAATATATATTGAACATTATATTAAGAAATTTCTTAAGAGGTTTTGAGTATATTAATCATGTGAATGTCTCTTATAATTACAAAGTTAAATTAAAGAGAAATAATGATGTTCGGATTATTATTGTTAAACTTATGAAATACATAAGCGATACCATAATTGTGGTACTTATGTTTTGAATATCCATTGTACAAGAATGTTACAATAATGATAACTGAATCTTTGATTCATATGAGACAAATTATACTAGTGTTTTTCTCACTCTTAGTATTGGAACAATAAAAATGAGAGTCAACTAAACAAACCGTAATAGAGTTCGTTGTTTGAGAGTTGATATGTAATGAGGCTAAGTAGTTTATTAAATTCTTAGCATATATTTTTTGAGAATAAAATCATGAAGTGATTGTCAAATTGGCAATATCTATTTATAAATAAGACCTATAAAGGCAAAAATATACATATATGTTTGAGACATATATTATTGTGAAATAATTATTTTAAGATGGAATTCTATCCATTGATTTTTTTTCCAAATCATCTGACTAATGTAATATATAAATTTTTAAAATTTATTTAATTCGGAACATTAGAGAGGATACGACTTAAACCAATTTGAAATTAATAAAGATGCAAACCCAACCTATGTGATTGGAGATCTCATGAGATAGGTTCAAAGGGTAATAACGAAGTCTTTGGTAGTTCTGCTAGAACAAAATATATTGTCTCAATTCTAGATGTGAGAAAGTGCTATGTTGCATATTTTGAGAAGTTGAGTTAAAAGAACTCTAAATAAATTTCGCATCTCTTACAAGTGGTGTATAAAGTGCAATATACACTTGATGGAATCACCTATGTGAGTGTGAAGTCGGCCGCTTTTATGAGATATTGGCAATATCTACTAGAGCATTTACGAAAGACTAGACAGGCGCATGGCCTATTCGCGCAAAAATGTGTTGAACAGAAATGTACCTTGGTATACTACGATATGGTAAAATCCATATTTCACAGTAGTGCTTATTAAGTTCAAGTAACTATACATTTCACCAAATATTTTGTTGATTAAATTTTATCTATCAAGTATTGGTTCAAATCCACTCATGCATTATATGCCAAACCAGAGATATCCAGAAAAATTGTTTTATCAAAATTTCTTTTGAAATAAGTGAGATGAATGTTGGAAATTTGAGTTATATTATTTCAAAAAGAAAAGAAAAACATTTTGCAATATTTAAATCTAGTAAATAATAATTCTTGAGAGAATTATGGTACTAGTTAATAGTATTACTATAAGTTATTATATTATACATGTAATATATGTCATTGATGTCAATTTATCAAACCAAAGACTATAAAATTTATTGTTGTGGTATTGTATTTATAAAGACATCATTAAGTCTTTAAATTCAATTTCAAATAACAGATTTCATGGTGTGATGAACGGTTTTGGTTTGTTCATAAATCAGCCATTATTTTCAACATTTACTTACCTTATTAATTTTGTATAACAACTTTGTTTTTGTTTCCTATAAAAGACATGAGGACGTCCATTTCTTTTGGAACAGCGAGAGAAGAAAAAAATATAGTTTTTCTTTTATTTTGATATACGAATTTTAGATCATTATTTTTTGAGACAGATTATAATTTCCATTTTTGTCCATGTTTTGGATATGTATTACATTTTTGTTCCCGGTGCCACTTTCATATCAAAAGTGAAGAAGTTGTTTAATTTTGGGAGAAATTACCAAGTATCCTTTAAAGACAGTGCCTAACACGACTCGACTTTTCGGTATTCAAATTTCTTTAACTTGTTTTGTTATTTATATTATAGTGTAATTTTACATATTCTATTGATTATGTTTGTTATTTGATTGAAGGCTGGATCAAAAAATTCCACAAGGCAAACTTTTCAATTTGGTTGACACCTCCAAATACGAAAGAGAAAATCGAGATCCAAGATATTTGTATTTATTTTATAATTTGTCATTGTTTTTCCAACGCATTCATGAGATAAGCAATCAATCACTATCTCCGTGATTGCTCATTCTAATCTTCCGATTAGGTTTTTTGGCTGATTCTATTTCTTATCGCAATTGTACTTTTACTTTTGTTTCAGTTTTGGTGGATAAACTGGTATTTCCCTCTCCACTATTCGATTTTCCTATTTTTGTTGCTAATGTGAATTCTGCAACAGGTTGAATATTTTGTCATTTTGTATTATAGGTTATTTTTGGGCAAAATTCACTTATAGGAAATTGTTCTTCGAGAATTCCATTTGTATAAATATTATCTAGATTGTAACCAATTGAAGCATGTTTTTCCTTTGTTTATGGTTAAGTCAATGAGTAATTAACAGTAGTAAATCAGATTTTGGGAAGGCTAAGCTATTCTTCGTATATAAATTATGTTTGGGCTCAAAATTGTAATTTTTCAGCTTCTTAATGTAAAATGTCCAGCATTACTTTTCTTTTAATTTAGATTTATAAGTTTATTGTTCTTGAAAATTTTGCAGCATGTGCTCCTTGAGAATGCAATGGTGTAGTCAAGATATCAATGTTTTTTGTCTTCATTTAGGTTTGAATTTTGCAGTTGAATATGTTTTATGCATTGTCCATTCTCGATTATGTTTTGCAAGTTCAGAATTCAATGATTCGTATGTATGGAAAATGTGGAGCCTTAATATATGCATGTAAGGTGTTCGATGAAATGACTCGGAGAAATTTTGTGCTAAAGAATTTTATTACAGATGCATATACTAGCACTAATCATTTAGATATTGCTCATAAGATGTTTGACATAATAATAGACTAAAATTTTGTTATTTGGAACATCATGATTTATATGTATTTGAAAGGTTATAATCCTTAGTTGGGACATCATGAAATTGTTATTCAAGTCAAGCATGAAACATTGTTGATTAGTGAGTGTTATTGCTTTTATTGCTAATTGGTTCATTAGATTGCTTTTATTGAAATACTACCTTTGCGTTTGTGAAAATAGTTTGCAATCTTAAGTGTTTGTATTTAAACAAGTTTTGCAAGTGATGATAAAACAGACAAAGACATCAAATCTCTGCTTGAGCATGATGATTGTCTTTTGGGAATCTTTCTGATGCAATTTAGTTTCAATTTATGCCTATCGAGAGACATTCTTATGCACTATTTGATCCTCATTTACTTGTAATTTTGAAGTTGGGAACCAATTTGATATTCAGCTGGCTTTGTGGCTACGTGTCAAACTGAAAAACATGACTTTATTGTTTTAGTGAAGATCATGTAATCTATAATCTTTAATGTTGTTAAAATCATCAGAAAATGACCGTACGACACTTATGACTCATAGTTTGTTGGATAAATGCTATTTTGATTAGTTCCTCAAATAGAATTTTATTGGTGAAGTGGATGCTGGATTTTGTTGTTGCAATAGCATTATATCCAAATCTAAGAAATGAGCTGTTTTGTGATATAGGGGATTTGATTTAATTAAGGACAACATATTTTATTTTTTTATATTTGATACTGTAGGTGAATGGGTAGCTTGCTCTATTGGTGTTAATTTTACTCCTCATATCACCATTGTTACCAGTTAGGCAAATTAAAAAGCTAATTAGATTTGATCAATTATACCTTTTTGAGTTTTGGTATAATATATATATTATACATGTTTTTTTTGCTCATATATACATTATACTTGTTTTCTTGTTGTAATTGTTCATATTGCTCTTTTTAAATTTAGTAATGATATCTATATGGGTTTTGTTATTATTTAACTTTGATATAATATTCTTTATACCTTTTTGTATTTGGTATAATGTGTATTATGCTTGTTTATTATGTTGTTGTAATGGTTTTTTTGTTTATTATGTTGTTGTAATGGTTTTTGTTGAACAAGAGGTTGTTGGTGATTATAAATCTGGCTTTTGCTATTTAGCTTTGATCAATTAAACCTTTTTTAGTTTTAGTGTAATATATATTATACATGTTTTTGTTGCTTATAAATACATTATACTTGTTGTTTTCTTGTTGTAATTGTTCATATTGTTCTTTTTTTAATATAGTAATGATATGTGTGTGTGTGTGTGTTTTGTTGTTATTTAACTTTGATATAATATACTTTATACCTTTTTTTGTATTTGGTATAATCTGTATTATGCTTGTTTATTTTGTTGTTGTAAAGGTTTTTGTGGAACAAGAGATTGTTGGTGATGATAAATCTGATTTTTGTTATTTAACTTTAATCAATTATACCTTTTTTGAGTTAAACTATTTGATGACTTGTAGTATTTCTTTCATTAGACTAGTATTTTGTAATATTGCATATCAAATTAGCATCAGTTTAATTGGTAATGAAGTATATGAAGAGAGTATCACCAGAGCTAAAAGTTGTTGGCAGTGGACCTAAAGAAGAAGAGTTGATGGTTCAAGGCGTAAGATTCACCTTCATGATACATCAAGTAAAAATTAGATTTCTTATTTGTCCATTGGTCTATCGATGTGTAATAGGTTTTATTTGAGGGTTCTGTTGCTTTTTCATGGCAGTTTGCGAGTGGGTTTGATGTGAAAATAATGAAGGCATTTCAAGAACTAAGAGACAAAGCAAAGTCATGCCATGTACAATACTAAAACTAGCAGCAACATATGCTTGTACACCTTGCTAATTGATTTTTAGGCTGTAGCAAACCCAGCTTCATAATCATTAGCTGTTATTTTTATGTATAGATTATATATTATGTTTATTTTTTGCACTAGCTACTGTCATATTATAATGAAGATTTCAATAATTCTTAATTCCCTTTATTTTTTTGTTGGCAAAATATCATTGATATTAGCAATCACACAAAGTAGGGTGAGAAACAGTGTTACCTTACCCACAAGGGTTCAAGCTGCATTACAAAGGCAACATGATGTAATTGTAAAATTGCTTGCGAATCGAAGAAACATATAGACAATGCTTCTCTAAGTGCCTCAATGTATTAGTATTTGTGTCACTCAAACTTTTGATTTTTTCATGGCCCAACTTTATTTTATTTTAATGTCGGTTAAATTGGATTACACGAGTTTGCGCTTTGGTATAATGTTCATTATACCATATTACTTTAGTGAAATTGGAATCTCAACAAGCTTTCCAATGGCAATAATATTCAATAATGACTTCTTTAAATCACTAAAAATTACATTATCATCATTCTTGGGTTCAACCTACCTAATACCTTTCATCATTATAAATTATACAGCCTGACTCATCCAAATTCTCTATCACTTATGTTATACCAGTTTTATATATGGTATAACAAGAAAAACTATGCATCACAAATATCAAAAACATCATAAACTACTCTCAGCAATATTTGTATTGCGTTCTCATTTATTTTTGGACTGGGCAGATCTGTATCGATTTCGTTCTGGTTTTAAACTGAAACCTCCTTATTCATAGAAATTCCTCTTATTTCAGCTCGTAAATAATCAGAAGTGCATAAAGCTTCAGGAAGTGGGTCGCTCACCAATGCTCTTAACTCCATGCAGTCATGATTAAGTGATCTTCTCACTTTCACAACTTCAGGAGTAGGGATAAGGTCGAATTTTGTTGAAGGTATAATTGTTTCCACACTTGGAGAATCCATTGTCACATGATCTTTCAAGAGGGTACCCAACTTCTACATAAAACAAAGGAATAAAATGATAAGTATGCAAAAAGTTGAGGAGACAGTCTAATTTGTAGATTCAAAAGGCAAGTAAAATCCTAAATATACATAATAGAAGAAATCCCAACATTTTTTAATTATTTCTCTGTACATATAAAATAACCCAAGCCTTGGCACACTCAAGTCGCAAGTTCGTGCCTTGGAGCCTGGGCATGCCTAAGGCGCTTTAACATCCCATTTCATAACATCATATTTGCATTTAGATGCATATGTTATATGTCATGAAATTTATTAAATGGTATAATTATATATCATATATTGTTTTGGACATTAGTTTAATTTATATAAAATACGAAATTGAATATGTAAAGAAATAGTTTCGGGATGTTATATAAAGGAAAAATAAATGTAATTAGTTAAAATATTTTAGTATTATTTGGAATGGTTGTTTATTAGAATTAGTATTGAATAAGTATGAGTATAGTATAGTATAATTATGAGTATTGGTATTTATACTTAATAATATCATTGAGGGATAAAATGGTAGTTATCCTTAAATTAGAAAGAGATAAGAAGAGATAATATCAGAGTATCTCCCGCAAAAGAGAAAGAAAACGCAGCCCTTAGAGAAGAGAAGAGAGGGGGAAGAAAAAGGAAGAAGAGAAAGAATTAGGTATGTTTTCGATTTTGTAAGGTGATTTTCGTAGGGTTAGAGATAGAATTCAGAGTTATTATACAAAGAAGAGTTGTAGCTCTGTATGTTAGGGTTCTTGGTGTAAAATTTGGGGATTTTTTAATAAGTGGATTTTGTTGTATAATTTATTTAATTCAGACTGTCCAGAACAAATTAGTCATAGAAGCAGATTGGGATTCAAACTGATGGTACAGTTTTTATACTAATTGTAAAATTCTAAAAGTTTGATATGTTGTACCCTCACCTGTTTAGTTTATTTTACAAAAATAATGAGTTCAATCTAAGCTTTGTATGAAAAGTTATGGTTGTTTTACTAAAAGTTTCTCAGGTGAAAGGGGATAGATTCAGGGTGTGAAAGATTGATTCACCGAAACTAGTGTATTGATTGGATGATTCTGAAATTTTAGTATGTTATACCTATGTGTCTTAGAAAGAGGATGGCTTTAGTTTCAGGTCATTTGGTTTAGTATTTTGAAAGTTATGAATTTTCAAGTAAGTTAAGGTTATTTGAATATCAGTTTTGAATTTTGCAGGTGTGAAAGTAAAAATTCACTATAAATCGTACATATGTTGAAAGATTTGAAATTTTTATATGTTATATAATTATGAGTTAAGAGTTAAATGAAACTGAAATTAGACTATTTGGATCAGTATTTCGAGAGATATGAATTTTAGAAGTTAGTAAGGTCATGAGAGTATAAAGTTCTAATTGGAGGATAATTATTAAGAAAAAAAGAAACTATCCATGGTATAAGAATATGATATAAGTTTGTATTTGTTTATAGGAGCTCAGAATATTGAAAGTGCACCGGAGGAAGGTTCAAGTCGCTTCCAAGGGAATTAGCTTGGTTAATTTATGAGTATAAATATGAAATGAACTTGACATTAAATTTGCAAGTGAAATATGTTGATGGTGTTAATGTGTGATTTTGAAATTGATATGAATTGATGATATGTGGTAATTTAATATACTTTGTATGATTTTATGATACGTGATATTCGAATATGTGTGATATGATAATTTAATTTATTGTGAATTGTGAATTTGTATGTGTGTATATGTATTGGTGAATTATTTCGATGAAATGGGATGAGTTCCATACTTGATGAAATTGATATATGATTCTATATGATATATGTACTTGCACAATGACCGAAGGAAATGAAAAAGGAAAAGTTGTGACATACCTTCCAAAATATTGCAATACATGTTTTGTTTCACATGAACCTAAATGTCATATTCTGTTTCACATGAACCGAAAGGTCATATTTTGTTTTACATGAACCAAAAGGTCATGTTCTGTTATATGGATTGAAAGATCGCCGAATTGTTTATAAGGCTGGCCAGCGAATCATTTGTTATCTAATATATATTACATGTATCCCGGGGTAATAGTTTGGCTAATAATGTCACAACAAATAATAAACGACTCATGCATTAATATACAAGTCTGAATATCCATTGAATGTGTAAATATGTAACTTATGAATTTATGAAATTTTCAGTTCATTGAGTGTTTATATTCATTGAGCTTACGACTCTTTAAAATCACTATATATTTTTCAGTGTTTTAAAGCTGTAGATAAAGTTTGTACTAGAAGCTCACTACCTGTAAACATCATGGATGAAAGGTTGCTTGGCTGTGTTCCATTTCAAACTCTCTCTCCTCGCCAGTATAAGCATATAGAATTGATAAATGTCGGGATGTGAGATTTAGTATATATATGTTTGTTGTTATATAGACGAATGATCACAAGTATTAGCATGATATAAATATATGTATGATAACTTTTGTTGATATAAGTGAAAAAAAAAAATTATTACTATGATTAGTATTATGTTCTTACAGTGTAAGGTAAGGGTTGTTTCAGGCGCGCTTTTAAATACTATGTTAGGCACTCTAGATAAAAGCACAATCATTCTTGCCACATATACATAACCATCATACAAAAAATTGGAACACATTATTCAAATATATAAAAACATATCACAATCAATTACAAATCAAATCCTCATAATATATACCACAACCAAAAGTTGTTTATAATACTTGTAGTTCTTAAAACATAGAAGTCTCTGTGAATGACTCAAATAAAGACATATAAGCATTCCAACTCTTTTTAATGGACTAATAAGAACAAAATGAATGGTTTCATAACTAAAACTTAGCAAAAAAAAACACACATAAGGATACTTCTGCAAAATAGATAATGTATTATACTAGTTTAATTCTTCTATAATTGGTTCATACCAAGTTTTCACCATGTATAATATGTATTATACCAAAATGAAACTTGGTATAATTTCTTTTTTTTCTAGTTTATAACAAGTTTCACAATCGATATAGTATTAGTGTTTAGGAGTAAAGATTTTTTTACATCGGTGTCAAGAAATTATCCTTCTTCATGCATGATCACTTCTAAAAGCGATAAGCTAACTATCATTATGTAAAACATTCAACTAATCAGATTTCATTTTAAACACACGTAAATCAAAACAAATTAATTTCCAATCTATGTTTGATCAAATCATATTTCCTCCATCTCAAGAGACATCCCCTAACCATATGCCATTAAAATATTCAATGGCTCTATATGTTTGTCTTCCATTTCAAAAACAAGAAAAGGTCCACTAGTTACTTCCCAAGCGAACACACCACCTAACAAATTCTAGCAATCCTTAGGTCAAACTTGAATATGAAACAAATGCATCAGTCAATATATTCTAAAGAAGCATTACAACTAGGCTACTGAATACATTATATACAACTACCAAAATGATAAATAACTACCAAAATGATAATAGTTGTATAGTCCATATCCAAAGAATTTAACATTCAACTAATAATAATGAATTTGGACTAGTTACAGAACTAAAGCAACAAGTTAAAGCTAAATTATAGGCTATATGGAAAAGATAGGTGTAATCAAAATCCAAATTCGAATTAGGTTTAATCGAGGCTTGTCTCTCTATAGAAATTTGCAGATGTTGATGCAACAAAACATCATATTAGGTAACATAATTGATTCAGAGGACAGTTATATGGAAAAGCTAGGTGTAATCGTAATCTAAATCCAAATCGTTTTAGAATCAAAACTCGAATTAGGTTTGGAATTGAATCTTACTTTTTTTTGCCTTGAATGCTTATTTCTTTTCGCCGGAACAATAGGTTGACAATAAATTCCTTGATCGGAAGTTGATTTGTAGAGAAATCGGTGAAGAGAGGAAAGCGTTTACTGTTTTTGGAGGAACAAACGAAGTCAATATTTTGGTTTCTTTTATTCACAACGTGTTCTTATAATTTGGATATAATTTTTTGGGTTTCTTAAATTATGTTTAATGGCCGTAAATTATAGGGCTCAATTCCTGCATTAGTAAAAAACAGCCCAATTTCTAACACAATTACTAAGCAAACGCAGGGTGTGATGATACAAAATATGAGAGCTTCGTTGAATTGTAAGGGAAAATACAGTTGATATATGTAGGAGATGGAACTCCTAATTATTGTGAAACATTGAAGCTTGAAGAAGGTGATATTGTAATGCCAAGGAAGAATTTCGCACTCTGTGATTTCATTTATGCCAATCAACCCCTTGTCAAGGCTAATATTCGAGATTGAAACGACGAAGAGGACTTAGGCAACAAGTTCTCAGTTTCACTGCTATTGAAGAGAAAATCCAGTGCTAAAGCTGAGCCATGGCTACCACTTGATTGCAAGTTGTAGATTATTCCAAATCCTCCTACTTCGGAAGATAAACAATTTGATTTCCACGTGATTTAATCGGTTTACCGAGTTGTAGAACTCTTTTACTGTGTTAGCAGAAAATTTTAATGGTAACATGTTGTTTGAATAATTAACAGAGAAAAATACCTCCTATTCTAGAAAAGTAATAAAAAAAAATATTGAGAGAAAATATCAGTTCGTAGAAAATCTACTAAATAACCTTGAAAAATTCATGTGATTGGAAAATGATGTAATAGTAAATTGTCAAGTTGAAACCATGTCCCAATTTTATGAATCAAAAGGAGAAAAGCCACTGCATGTACCATATTTCAAAAATTATACAGTAGTAATAGTAAAGTAGCATTACACAGTCAAATTTATAATAACATTGTTTTTATGGAGCAATAAAATAAAGAAAATGAATTGTTGACATTTAAAAAAATTATTTACAAGAATATTTGAAGGACTCCTGGTAATCCTTATTTAACTCCGTGGATGTATGAATCAAGTTGAATAACTTTTTAAATTATAGGAGATTTCTGGTCATCTCCATTCAACTTTGTGAATCGACCGATTGAAACGAAATAAGTGTAAAATATAAAAAAATAATGTAAAAAATACTAAAAGTTTCTTTTCTCTAAAACAAATAGAACTTCCCATGACCCACTTCGCTTAGTCTTTGTACTACTTTGGCATCATTGATCACCACTCAAGTTAATTCATACCAATACAAAAGGAGAAATAAAAGCAAAAAGAAAAAAAGAAAGCGATTCTGAACTAAGCTGAATGTAACAAAATTGCAGTAGGAAATAAGACTATGCTCCTCAAGTTTACATAAAATTCTCTCATCTTTATAACCAATCAAAAATATACAATTGAACTGATAAACCTCATAAACAACAAACTCATCATCATCATCATCCACCCTTTATTGCTCTACTCTAATTATTTTTCTCACTTTGAAAAAATTATTCAACCTAACCTCCTCAACTCAACTTCAACTAATCAATCTACCCCTATAAAATAAAAAGAATTCCAACCCCTTGCTTCCTTTCTAACATACAATATATAATATACTCTCCCTCCCTGTATTTCTTCTCCCTCTTTCTACTCTTTATCTACAACTCCTACACTGCCCCCGCTTTTACCTTTCCCCCGATCAACCAAACCAAAACACGAATAAATACATAACCGAACCCGAACCCGAACCCATTTCACACTTCCACGTGGATTCGTGTTTTTATCGGTTTCAACTTCAACCCCATGCTTTCCGGCGATAATAGCTCCGGCGAAATGCACAGGGGACTCAAAGGGCTTCTAGGACTCACACTTAGCTTAGGTGGTTTGCACATACCGTATCCCATAAGGAAGTACTCCATGGGTATTAGCATTGCATGGGGTTGCTCTTCTGTCACCATCGATCCACATGTCTGAACCTGTATGTTCGTGAATTAAAACTCGAGTAGACGTGATATTTCAGTTAGGATAATCAGTTTAAGGTCGAAAGTATAGAATTCTTTGCTTACCTCTACTAAGGCACTGTATCTTCTATCTAGCTTTGATGTCAAGTGGAGAGCCTCGGAATGAAACGGAGAATTCTCCCCGACAAATATTAACGATCGACAGTGAAGATTTCTCAACCCATCGCTGAGGTCCAGTCTCCTACAAGATCGCAAGAATGATAAAAAATCAAATCAAAAGGTTACATCCGGCACTCACGCGCTAGTTTGTGGTAGACAAACAACACACTATTAAATCCTAGCTTCCTAAAAAAAATTATCAACAAGCACACAAATTTTTTTATTTGATTCCCTGCTAGGTAGCATGAAAACGGACACGGGAACCAAAACGGACACCAGAAAACACCGTATCTTCAAAAAATTGGCTAGGAAACTCAGGGGAATCGTGTCAAGTTTAGTTTTTGAAACGGGGAAACGCCAGTGTCTAGAAATTTCTGTGCTACATAGAATTTTCTTGTATACAACTGAGAATAACTATGTGAGGAAACGGTCATTACCCGTTTAATGCTTCAAGAAGCCGCAAAACATTTGAACTCTGCCTTTCATCCAGCAACTAGCAAAAGAAAACACTTATCAGCAACTTGAGAGCTCCCCGAGGCTTCTTAGGTTTTCATAAGCAAATTATAAGAAGAAAGAAAATGTAATTAAACAAAATGAGGTACGAGACTAACTCTTCTGCAGGCCTGGACTATATCTGATTCTGGTACATGAGGACTTCCACGAGAATCCTGCTGTCACAGTTAGAACCCAGTCATCAACCAATCCAAAGGACACACACAAATATTACTTAGATGGAAATCTTAAGAATACCTTACTGAAATACCGCTTGAGCAAAATCTCTTTCACCACTCTACACATGCCATAGTAATATAGTAAATTAGAAATAACCTGCAAGTATCACTTATCATTAATAAGAATGATAACTGCGCAACCACCAACTAACAAAATGGTTCAAAAGAAGGACCTTATTGCACAACCATTCTGTCCACGAGGGTGCTTGGCAAAGTGGAGATATAAGAATCAAGCCAACAACTCGTTGCCTATATTTCATCTGTTGCATTGCACATTCAAAATCAAATCTCAAATTCCAACTTTAAGGAAACGGAAATATAAAGCATTAGAAATAAATCTCGAGAACGTACAGCAAATAGAGTAAGAATATAAGCTCCAGCTGTAACTCCCATACACATCACTGCACCAAGTCTGCGAATGTAAAGGGAAACACGTGATTTTAAATCTATTCAAATCCAAACAAGCAAATAAATATATTACTCAGGGCCTTGATTAATCAATCTATTTATTCTTGTAAATTTTTTTAAAATATTTGCAGAAGCATTAAAGCTTATACAAATGGAGAGATCGCATGACAGCATATACGCACAACATGGAGTGTATATGTTGTACTGCATTTAGTACATCCTCTAATCAACACATTCGTTAGTGTACAAGTATATACATATAAATTATACATTTGTGAACCACCATTACCCAAAATAGTTGAGGATGTCAGGAATTTGGTCCGCTAGGTCATCAACGGTAAGCAAGGGATCATCAGGGCTAATTGTGGAAGCTCCTAACTGAAAAGTTCTTGAAGAAAGTGCCATATAAGAAACAAAGGACGGACAGAGAATTCGCTGGCCATTCGACTATATGTGCGTCAAAACTTACAAAGTAAAGCAATCAAGCAACAAACCTCATGCCCAGGCGGACTTATATGGTATATGCAAAAGTTGTGAAGCAGTAGTGAACATGCTTCTGGGCAAAAAAACAAGCCTTGAAAACAGGACATGTCTGTTCATAATGTATAAAGAAAGACGTTAGGACTTAGGAGCTTCAATGCTACCATTTTCATAAAACAACAAGCAATCAAAAGAACTATTCTTGTCATAGAAAAGAATCCCCAACTATAGTGAAGAATATTTCGCAACTAAAAATAAGGATAGTTTCCTGCATCAAACCATCAAAGCTATCAACTTTTCATTCACTTACAATTAAGAGCTAAATCAGGATAAGTAATAAGAGCCGGCTTGTCCTGGTCTCCATATACTGATACAGATACAGAACCATGGGAAGTTTTAATAAGATACTCCTGTAGAAAAAATTTCCGTAAGAATTTTTTCACAGCCACTATAAAAAATAAGATGACACAATAATGATACACATGATCTCCTACATTCATATCATTTTTTTATTTTTTCATAATTGATTCAGAAAGAATAATTGCAAAAAAAAAAGTTCAAACTCCACGGAGGCCATGATGCAAACATTCAGTAATTTCCCATCATAAATGCGCACATCCTTTTAGTTAATAGTATTCAATTAGTTTTGATAAAAGAAAAGACCTACCTAAGTTAAGCATATTCTGTACGCTTAATTAAGAAGATATATTAGCATGTGCAGAAGTTCTTACTCCTACAAATTTGACTAAGTTTCCTATTTAGGCAAATCAAGTTTGGCCAATTCGAAAATGCAGATCAATACTTCAATTTTAAAATCTCATCACTCCATATCATTATGGCACCCAAACAACCAATAACCATTGCTAGAATTATTAAGGCATTTAAAATACTATAATGGTTAATAAACAGAACACTTAATACTGACAAGAACCTTGTAACAGAATATATTATGAAAATAAAGAATCAGTTCAGTTAATTTAAACAAATGCACAAAGCATAAAACTCAGAAGTTGTAAAAGCCTCAAGCCTGCATTGGAGAAGGAAATACCACAAAATAAAAAGAAAGAAGAATAAGAATCAATTACGAAAAATAGTTCATAGAAGGACAACTTAAAAGTAAAACTTCAAAAATGATACAACAAGTAAGACAAAGATAGAAAACGCAGTGACAACAATCTCTTCTAAATACAAATTTTCTTTCAAAAGAATTAACAATATCAAACCTCTTATTAGTAATCCATTGCAGCATTATATGAACAACACAGAAGAAAAAAAAAACAATCTAAATTCAAATCAAATAGAAAAATGCAATAGCATTAGAATGGAAATGCAGGTTACCTTTCCAGCAAGAGAGGGAGTATCCATATCAATGGAGATTGAGTCGCTTGAATCCGCCATTTCCCTCTTCTTTCTCTTCTGTGTATCTTATATATATATGAAAAAATGTACCAAAATCTCTCGCTTTTTGCGAGACTATATTTTTCTTAATTTATGATAAAGAAATTATTATGTGTATTTATTTGAAAAAGATGAACTGGTGAGCGAGCCACCGACGCTGGGGATTATGTAAACTCACGAGAGGTCCGTACTCGATTATGGTAACCTGAGACTCTGGTTAATTTTAACTAGGGTTAGCTAGACCGACAGTTTTTCTACATTTACTAATTTGTCCCTCTCTTTTATGTTTGCATATCCATGTAAGATTCTACTCCAATTTTTAATCATCTGGCTCTCTCTGTGTTGACTTTTGACTAACCTAGAATTTATTTTACTAAAAAACAAAGTTAAAGCATAAAATAATCATTATAAACTAACTTGATGCTTCTATTCTCATTCAAAAAAATATATGTAATTCCAAAGTTTAATCATATACATGTAGCTCAAATATAAAGGGAACAAAAATGGGCGAGCCTATGAACACTTTATCATCAATTTTATTAACTAAAATTTATCCTGGTAAAAAATATGAAGTAATGTTAATTGGAGTATAGCTGAATAGATATTGATATTCTTGATGTGCAATTGAAAGGTGGTGATTCAAAATATATCCTCCTCAAAATCATAATTCATAAAAAAAATATATAGTAATGGTCTAAAATCTTAATATAGTTTTTAAATACATTAATTATTTTTTTACAAAATTCATCTTTTGAAAATAATGTGAAAAAAATAGATAATCCATTATAGGATGGGTATTACCAGTTAGTAAAAAAAATTAACTTAAAATATAGCTTTTCTTAGAGGAGATTAAAGAATTTGCATCGCCCCATGAAATATTTATGTTTTAGCATAAAAACCAAGTTGTTTTAAGAATATACAAAGATTATTTTATAACAAAAATAATTGAATAATGTGAAATATAATAATTCATTTGTGTGTTTGTTTCACGGGGTTATTTTATAGAATAGAATAAAAATGAATTGAATACAGAAAAAATTCAATTAGGGATTGTTACGGTAGATACAAATGATACAAATATTTATTATATGTCACACTTTTTCATTCATTTTTAATTTATTTCATGGAAGAATCTCCATGAATCAAACGTTACCTTAGAATTATCATTAACGAGGAGAATAAGCTAAATATATAAGAATCTCAAAATATTTTTGGAGAATATGTATCTATTTGTTTCTTTTATATAAATCAATTACAGAAAATATCAAAAAAAAAAGGAAACTTATAGAGTACTACTATACATCCAGTAAAAAATGCTAACAAATTTTATTTATAGAAGAAAATTTGAACGTGCAAGAATAAATATAAATTAGGTGAAAAACATTAATATATTGCTATATAAACTTTTATTAAATATGATGACCCTTGACCTAAATTTAAATATTATAAGCTTCTGCAACATATTATTATTATTATGATTGTGAATGTATCTATAAATAGATTTAGCACACTTTAAGATTGTTTTTCCAATAAAGAATTTAGGTTAGGTAATCAGCAAATTAATATACAAAATAGAAAATTCTGTTGTCTGTTATTACTTATTACTACATATATATGAAGGAAGGATCTGAATTTTGGTTATGGTGTGGATTTGTTTCATATAATAAAAGGAAAATGAAGGGGGCAATTTAACCCATTGAATTGATATAAAATATTAATAATTAATTCAATTAAACAAAAAAGAATTATTTTGAGATGCAAAGTCGCAGTTTGAACCACAGGATTTAGCAGTTGAGACATCATCATGTGGTTAGATTTAATCAGGTGGGTCCATGGCATGTATTATATTATTTTCATAAAATAAACTAAAATAGATGTAAGAGTAAGAATTAATAATAGTGTCATTTTCTAATTGAGTTGGTATGTGTCATTGCCATTCACCAGAAAGTAACCTGTAAAAACGTTTTCTATTAAACAAAATCAATGAAAAATATTTGCATTTAGAAATGCCACCTTTACACCCTTTTGCATTTCCCAATTTCCTATACATGTAATATTTCATCTCAATTTTCAATTGATTAAATCGATGCAGCTTCGGACTATAATTGGTTGTTTAAATCAACATTTAAGTCATGCAATTTTGAAATTTTATTTATTTAGAAAAAAACTTGAACTTTTAGGTTACTGTGATTTTATTTTTAACAAAGTAAATTTTACTTTACTTCTTATTACCATTCAATCAATCATCACATCATTGGTGATAAGTGACAAAGTAGCAGAGGCGAATACATATCATGAGAAGTGGGGTCCGCGAATCCTACTTTTTAAAAAAAAAATACTTAAGAAAATATATATAAGTTAAAATTTGGACCCCATAAAAATAAATGTTTGAACCCCATATATTATAAATTGGTTAATGAATAAATTTTTATTGAAGTAAAATAATCCAATAATAGAACATTCTTTACATCTATTTCCTTGTTTCTTTACTTTTAGGATAAACCAATTGCGAATTTTTGTGTGAAAACTTTTTTAAATATGTCTAAAATTCAAAAGTTTTTTTAAATAAATTTTTGGACTCCATGAAAATATAATATTGGATTTGCGTGAAGACTTTTTATTTAACAAAGTTACCATAAAATTCACTGAACTTTTAATATATTGTTGGGTATGTAAAATATCACATAGTCAAGAAAGTTGGGAAAACCTTGATATACAAGAATTGTTAAAATCTTGGTATGCAGCTTTTGGGATGAAGCCCAAAGAGTAAATTCATAAAGAGCTTTTAAACCCAAAGTTAACAACATTAATACAATTGTTAGAATAAACAGTATCAACGGCGCACCAAAATATAACATCAAAGTCGGTCACATGCGTATTGTTTATTTGCATATGAAGGGTACTGAAGCGTTGCACACCGTAGTGTCACAAAATCTTTAAAATTCACATGAAAGCCATCTTATTGCTTCTAACAGAATCCTGAGGTATATGAAAAAAAAAACTGCACAAAGATTGTTTTTCTCGTCTTTTGCAGATTTATAACTAAAAGCTTATATTGATTCTGCCTGAGATTGTAAAAAATCAGAAAATCTATCACAAGATTCTGCATTTTCCTCAGGATGATCAGTTGGAAATCGAAGAAACAGAACACATTAATAGAAGTTCAAGTAGTGAAGCAGAATATAGAATGATGACAACAACTACTGTTGAGATTCAATAGATTATCTATATTCTTAAAGATTTCCAAATTCCACAGTTGAAGCCTGCTTTAATGTTTTGTGACAACATTTCTGCTATGCACATTACCAGAAATTTTGTATTCCATGAGAGAACAAAGCACTTGGATATTGATTGTCATTTCATTCGATCAAAAGTTAAAGATAACATCATTCGCTTTATGACAGCAAAGACAACAGATCAACTGGCAGTTTCCTTCACAAAGGCAATGCACTCTCTTGCATTTAGAAAGCAAATCTGCAAATTGGACTGTTAGATATGGGTCTTGCAGGAAGATGACAACATAAAGAAGATACGTTAGTACATTATAGTCGTTGGTCATAGAAGAGTAAAATTGTATTTTACCTTTAGCTATAAAAACAAGACTATTACGATTCCAGTGATTAGTTTTTCAGTTCAACATTTTTTAACTCTTTAACTCCTTGTAAATTCTCGCTCAATTCTTCAATGCAATTTCTTTTTTCCTCCTTGTGATTCCGTTATGAATCTTTAGTTCTTGTTATACTATCAAATTCCTTCAGAATATTTTGAATTAAAAATAGACCGAGCAAAATGATCTTGTTGTTTTTATTTAATGTGTAAAATATCAGAGCAAATATATTAATCCTTTTGTTGAAAATAGGTTCGTACTGTAATATTTATCATATAAAGGGCTTGTATCCGTTTTTTTAATCATAATCACATAGTATATTGATTTTCCAATCAAATAAAAACAAACAAACAAACATCAAAATACAAGAGTTATGTTATACATTATATGATTATGGGTAAAATAAAATTGTGTGCAAAAGTCTCAAAGCTCAAACCTACGTGGCATAACAACTAAGCAGAATAAGTTTCTTTAAAAATAATGAAAAAGGTTGTTGAGGTTTCAAAGGTATTTTGACTATATAAGCAACTTTTCAGCCACATTCCATGACTCACATGCTTTTTTTCATGTCTTGAAATTAACTATTTATTGTTTGACGTATTCATTTTTTATCTGTTAGGTATCAAATGTATTCATTATATAAAAACATCTGTAGTAGCTAGTGAATTCCAAGTTTAAATGTTATGTGGAATAAATGTTGCTTTTGATGATGTGATAATTTTAAAAATAGACAATGTCTATTCATAAGGTAAGAATAGTAGATTCTCTATTCCATTTTAAAGTGTATTTATTATAGAAAATGTCCATTTAGTTGTCTACATTTATACAATCAAATACATTGTCTACAATTAATGATGACACATATGTGTCACATCATATAGGGAAGATGGACTAAACAAACTACCAAAGATGCATTTTTAAATTGATTGTCTATTTCTTCCTATGTGTCAAAATAATTTGTGGAACAGACAACTACTAAAAATGCTCTAACTATTTGGTGCATATTTACTTTTTATACATAAGGTATTAATCTAGCAACATAAAAAAAAGTAAAATAACTATATTGTTATTTAAGAATGAGTATGTTTCGTTGATCATGCACGAAATTGCCTACCTTCAATGATCTCTTAATTTATTGTACAAAAATTCAACATGTCGAATACCAAATATGCAAAAATTGAATGCATTAGACACCTAATAAACAATTTCAATATGTTGAGTACCAAAAAAAATTTTAAATTTTATAACATATCCCAAAAAATATATATTAAAAGTTGTTAATTCTTTAATTAAGCCTTTTATTTTCAGAAATCTATTTCGACACCATTTATTTGACATCCATTTATATTATGAAATCTCCACCCTCCATCTTGTTTTCATTTTATGGTGGAGATCTAACTACCCAAAAATGAAGGGTGGAAATTGTAAAGTGTATATAAGTATCAAATGAGCTGGTGTCAATATAGAATTGCCGATTTGTTTTAGGTTATAAATTTATCATTGATAAATATTATAGGATAAAGAGAAAATTCAACTTTTTGAGTGGTTTCAAAAGATCATTTCGACAATTTATAAACCATAATTTGGTGGTAAAAGCATTGGAGTGTCAAGGGGACTAGATGCTGCTCAATTTAAAACAAAAATACTGGAGAAAGGTGGTTAATCTTTTAATTTTACATTTTAATTTAAATTAATCCAAATTCATAGTTACAAAACTAAATTTAGAACGCATACATAGAAACAAATTAACCCTACATGTCTAACTGAATCGAGTTCAAATTAGCCCTTTATCCTAGTTCATGCATTTTTATTTTTATTTCGTTTCATGGTTGATACCAAGTGATACCAAGGTTCAAATAGCACATTTTAGCCCATTAATACCAAGGCCCAAATAGCGCACTTTGACCCATTACAGAGGACCCTTCAACAGTGCTGCTTCAGCACAAACACGCAAACTAGCAAGGCACTCTAAGTGCGCCGATCCACACCCTTACCGAATAGCCACATACGTTGAAGGAGCACTCTTGCCAAAATACCTCCTCAGCACTATCCACCGAGCTTACGCTGAATCACCTTCAGCTCAACCCTTGCCGAATCACCTCACTCCTTCTCTCTTTACTGTCGGATTAAAGGCAACATTGACAGAGGCAGAGGGGAGGCATTTAATGCTCCGACGGTGGAAAAGACCCCTAAACAGCTTGCCACTTGCGTAAAATCCATAGATGGGTCCCGCTCATCATTATCATGCAGATTACTATAAATAGCAAGGCAATCTCCCACTTTTGAGGTAATTGAAACTCTAAAACTACAACTACTCTTTGCCTCTACCTTCCACTGACTTTAGCATCAAAGGGTCTTCGCCGGAAACATTATCGACCGGGGACTTGTCTTGCAAGATTCCAGAGAACGCTGAAGGCCGTGGGCATCATCAACTTGTACCAACGATTACAACTTTTTTTCTTTGACTGAAATAATTTATGAGCAAACTTTTCAATTTTAATTATTAAAATTAAAAAAATGAAAAGAATATTATATCATTTAAAGAAAAATGCATGTCGGCATGAGCATCCATGGGTTGTTATAGCATTTAAAGAAAAAATATTGGACTTGTTATAATTGTATGGTGCATGAGCATTCAATTAATGAATTAATGACTATGCCAATGTTTATGTAATTCTTGTCTACCGTTGAAAAGTAAAATGTGAACTTAAAGATTTTAAAATCTTAGCATCGAACGATAATTTTATACATTTTATTTATATTATATAACAACTCGTTTTATTCTTTAAGAAACTGAATAAATTACTAGGAATAACAAATATAAACTATCAATAACCGTGTAGAAACAAAGGAAACTTAAAATCGTAGAAAAAGACCTCTACCTTTTGGAAATACCTCCACTTTGTAAACATAAATAATAATAAAAAAATATTTTAATTTTTTGTTAAATCTGTTTTTTTATCTTAAATCACCACTTAAATTTTTTTTTTTTTTTTATCTCTTTATTCTCCTTCTCGTCTCTGCCATCAACGAAGGTATCGATCTACTTCACCTCCAGCCGTTACTCCAACTCCATGTTTTCGACGACGGTCGCCGCCGCCATCTCCGTCTCTGCCATCACCTAATTTTCTCAACCTAATCCGATTTCAAGAATTTGCAAAGCTGTTTTGATTCTAATTCGGAATTAGTGGTCGCCGATTGAAAATTGGTGGCTAGCTTTCTGCTTTTGATGATATTGTGAAGGATTGTTTAGGTGCTTTGGATACTGCATAGAAAAGTAGTGGCAGTGGAGGGAAGAAGAGAAGGCCTGCTCAGTTGATGGTTTTCGTCTAATCTCTGTTTTTCGACTGTATAATTGTTTTAGTTTCAACATTATCCTAGAATTCATTTATTGGCAGAGCATATATTTATCATTTATATATTGATTTGCGGTTCTTGGATTATGTCTAAACAGTGGGCTAGATGTTTACTTACAGATGCTTGAAATTGTTTGTTTTTTTTATCAAAGCTTGAAATTGTTTTACACGATGAATTATCTGACCTGCTTTATAATGTGTTCTGATTTTTGTTTGAACAACATAAGCCATATGGTGTGTAAAGGTGAATTATTCAAATCAACAGTCAGAATAA
>CATIWQ010452029.1:0-15732 GCA_949673415.1 Euphorbia schlechtendalii | reverse complement strand
TATATCCTTGTATTAGTATCTTAAAATTTCAAGTCATTGTCAACTAGATTACCACTTAATCACTTTCTTTCGAGTCAGATCAATTTCTCATTATCAGTTAATCACCATCTTTCAAAATATTGTATTAAAAGAAAAAAAGTGTCTACATCTAATTTTTTAAAAAATTCTATACCCAATAAATTATGGTTATTTTATCAAATTGGGCACATTTTGTCTATACTGATTTAAATGTGAACTGAACCAATATAATGTCAATCATTTTTTTTTGTTATAACAAATAAAATAAAAGAACCTAATGGGCATCTGGATGGCAACGGGCCGGATCCAGACCGGGTCCGTTTTCATATATTGGACCCGGATCCGACCCGGATCCGGCGGGTCCATAATTTATGGATCCGGATCCGGATCTGACGGATCCCACTGATCCGGGTCCAAAACGGATCCATGTAATTAATATCAAATTCTTAGATTCAGTTTCCATACTTGTACATTTCACCTTATTTTAAATAGTTTACATGCTCATTTAATTATGTTCATGCAATTGGATTTACATGGATATCAAATAATATTAATTATCCAATATTTTCGGGGTAAATAATAAATAAAAAAAATACAATTAATATTTAATTACGAATCCGGGTTTCATTACCCGGACCCGGACCCGTTTCCTGGACCCGGATCCGGATCCAGGTCCAGATGCTACAGGTCTATAAAATTGAGATCCGGATCCTAAAAAACGGATCCGGATCCGAGATCCGTTGCCATCCCTACTTGCAACACAATCCCCACACAAAAATTCGAGAATTCTTGAACAGTGGAAAGTCAATCAATGGTGAATGTAAACGTGCATCTGTTGGGTCACAGGATAACTCATGTCACATGTACATTATGCTAAAAAATAAACAAAATCACAATCATGTATGGGACCCCACTTTTTGCCATTATTACATCACATATTTGTATTTAGGCCGACCCATTATTTGTCAATTCAAACTTGGTTCAAATCTTACATTGTCTTTTGATTTTCAAAAAAGTTTTCATTATGTAAAAATTGTATCAGTTTGTCATTTACTCATTTTAATATCACGGGTCAGTTTCGAATTGAGACAGAAAAAATAACATCTTGAAAAATCAAATAAAGAAAATGATATGTGACGTTTAATGATAAAGAGTTTACAAAATTGCTTTTTCACAATTCATCGGAAGAAGGCAAAATAGGGATTGGTGATGAATTTGACATTGTTTTTTATAATAATAAATAAATACCGAAAACATCTAAACTAGCTAAAATTAGTGTTGAATGTCTGATGACTCAGATGTCATTCTTTAACTTGCAAAAAATTATATAGATTTGTTTGTTATTGCTAAACATTGCGGCTTCTTATTCCTTATGTAGTTCAAATTAGTAAAACTGAGGAGCTAATATTACAATTTGGAAACAGTTAGCCAAAAATATTGGTTGTTTTTGCAAAGCTTGATGTTAAAGTTTGGAATGACGCATAAAAATTAGTGTAAAGTTAACCAGGCAACTAATTATTTGGGCATTTATAAATAATACATGAACATTATATACGTCCATGCAGGATTGTTACGCGTGATTAATTTCTATTTTACCTTGGAAATTCATCATAATTTCGAAAAATCATTTTACATATTTCTAAACACAAAAAACCCTCAATAAACCAAAACTTTCTTCCAAAGTGGCTCCCTTTTTATTTTCCTGTATGTTACTCGCCTGTGATACTTAAACTCTAAGTACCACTCATTATTTGACACGTCTTACTCAATTAGTGCTTGTTCATATTTAGTGTGGACAATAATTGGTTGGTGATCTAAAATGAAGAACAAATTAAATTAGTCGGCTCATTTGTTTCTTGTAGTGTAATATCGATTTATATGATAAAATTGTGCAGCATACACAGGTATATATCGTTGTTGTATAAATTTGTTTATTGAAAATTTGAAATTGATTTTTTTAGCGTTAGTCAATAGATTGACGGCCCGGGTAAACCATGTAATTTTCTAAGAGTTCCGAGTGTTTGATAATTGTCTCGTGATTCAGAATCTGTTCGTTTTGATATATTCAGCAGTCAGTTCAGATCCTTTCATTTTAGTTTCAATTAAGTATTAGTTCAAATTTAATTTTATTTTAGTATTCAATAATACTAGTTAATAATATTTCCTAGATAATAATTAGTAACTAATGATATTTAAAAAATTAATAATTATTATTTTAAAAAAATAATTTTCTGTTAATGAATAAATACATTAAATTAAATTTTTTTCGAATAACGATAATAATTAAAATATTAATAAAATATTATTTTTAGCTGTATATAATAAAATTATTAAAACTAATAACGTCAAATAACAAAATACAACAAAATCAATAATAATAATAATAATAATAATAATAATAATAATAATAATAATAATAATAATATGATAGCTAGTAATAATAAATTTGATAAATATTGTAATTAATGATAATATATAAATTTTATTATAATATAATAGTAATTTAAAATATATGAATTAATGTAAAAATATGTTAATTATTAGGATAACTTGTAATAATAATTTAATTATTAATATAATGAATGATTATTAATAAATTTTATTGTAATATAATATTATTTTAAACTATAAAGATTATTTTTTATTGATATATTAATATTTTAAAGTAGTATAATATTATTTTCAAATATTATGGATTATTGTTATTATTATACTTATATTTGAGGTAATATTATTAATATAAATAATAATTCTTCAATTAAGTTTCAACGTATTAAGTTTCAGTTCAGTTTCAATATATTCAGTTTCAGTTCAGTTTAGTTCGGTTTAGTATTTTTAATTTCAATTGAAATGAACAGAGCCTTATTAGTATAAAATTATTTATAATATTTTCATGATTATTAATTTAATTGTTTGTAATAGTTTCAGAAATAAAAAAAACTAACCAACAAACTCAAAAATACTAACCATTGACATATAGCAATTACAATAAAAAAAAAACAATCACAGTTAAACAAACCATGCATCAAAAGTTTGTTATTGAGGGTCGACTTGATGATAAGTGGGGTTCATGGACCTTACTTTCTTTAAAAAAGTTTTACTACGTTACTTGAAACTAAATACAATATGGACAACACAAAATTACATTGATTAATTTATGTTAAGACTTCCATGACAAAAAAGATTAATTTATTGTGAGACTTCAATAAAAAAAGGTTTGTTGTATGATTGTAAATTTTACAAATTTTATTCAATCACTTGTCAATTTTTTAGTTTTCATATATTTCAATTTTTCGTTATCCTTTAACAAATTTCTAACTTAGATAAAAAGATTTATTATTTTTGTCTCAACTCATATTTACGTACGTTATAATTGAAATTAATTTATACATTAATACTTGGACCCGAAACAAATAAAGTCTGAATTCACCGTTTGTTTCTTCCATAATACTTGGATTTTGGAGTCATTTTAAAGATATTACAATTCAATATTTATATGGTGACAATATTTGGAATACATGGTGACTCTAATTGTTACTAAATGGATTTATTCTTAATGATAAGACAAAATTATAACCTCCATATACCTTTTGTTTTAGTAGGTAATCTTTCATATATATGTTAGTTTTTTTTCAGAGATTTGGTTCTTGGTATTTATTGATGAATATGACATCTCCAAGCTTATTGAGATACTATTTGTGGCCGATTTTTTTATGGTAAACTTTGAAAGTCAATGTGAGAATATGCATGATTGTAATAATCGAAAATACATTAAATTAAATTTCCAAATATATAAGTTGACAACGATTGAGTAATTTACTAATTTTATATGTAATGCCTTGTATTTCAAGAATGACTAAAAAACATTAATGGCATTTCCACGGATTAAATAAAAAGATATGGGTGGAAACACTGAAAAGAAAAAGTAAGAGATTTACAGATTGAGACAAAATATGAAAATTATGAAAATCCAAAATCATTAAATGAAAGAAAGTTCAACAAAAGATTTCAGTAAATAATGGCTTAGCTCATGCAAAAATCAATTCAAATGGCGATGGTTTTTACAAATACAAGGAGCAACAAAGCTAAGATCATTAGTAATGTGGGATATTCAACATAACCTTCCACGCCCAAATTCATTTGAAGCATAAAGTAATATTAACGGTTCACCAAACATCATAATCAAACTCTGATACCATGTGAACACTGATCTAACTTATCCTAGAAAATACTTCAAAGGTTAAGATTACCACACACATTTAGGGGAGCAAAAATGATCCAACCACTAGTGAGATATTCACCAACTTCAAGCAATAAATGAGTACATCACAATCTCTTCCATCAAGAAAACATATCTTGAATGTAATATAATTCTTATTTAATTTATATTGATGCATATGAATGAGTTACAATTTACAACCATGAAGCATGCATGCACTACTACTTATGCTCAATTGATAATGTTAAAATTTATACAAAGAATCTCAGATTTGATTTTATCGGGCTGCATTCTTAAACGGATGTGAATAGTTTATGTTGCAACTCGACGTTGTATAAATATATTTCAATGACTAATTTTCATCTATTTTTTAATGAAAATATATTATGTTATTTAAAACGGAATTATTTGTAATTTATAATTGAAAAATTAATGATTTCCTAAACTGAGATTTTAAGTAACATAATGGAAGAACTTTAATCAAGACAAATTATTGAAATGTTTAATAACCATTTCCGAGTAATCAGATATGAGAAAAAGAAATGAGAAAATTAATATGTAAAAAAATTCTTTCACATAATATCATCGACTAAACAATTGCATTAAAAGTATAAAACAAGAAAAGAATAAAATTAAAAGTATTTTCCTTTAAATATGAAAAAGGGATAAAAGTTAATATATTATTTTAAAGATAAAGAGGAAATCAAGGATAAATATGAAAGAAACATTTTGTAATTTATAAGAAGAGCGTGTTCACACGTACTAAAAGTGGGAAGTGAAAAAAGTGAGTCTCGGTTTTGGGGCAGAGGATGCCCGGAGACGTACATAACCGGATTTTATATATACATGGCGGCCTATTCAAGGTTGCCGGCCATGTTACTTCTGGCTGTAATTTAGTAAAACTTCATTATAATAATTCAACTCCAATACTTAAAAACAGTAACAAAATGTTAACCACTTATTGAGAGTATCTTATTTAGCCGTGCATACTGCATACCAAAGAGGAGAGGGATTTAAGTTGATTTCGAAGTATGAAATGAAAATACTAATAATAACTAAATTCCGGACGAGATATCCATTATTCATTTTTTTCAGAAATAAGAAATTTTGTTTTGATGAACCTGAAAAAATTATTTAAAAAGAAAGTTGAACCTAGACATATCAACACTTCCTTGAAGTTGTTTTTTATTCCGCTCACTCGCAGAAGTTCATGGACATCACATATCCCCACAATGATATGGTATTATTCACTTTGAGTTTAAAATTTTAATGGATTTACGCTTGCGTTTACCAATGGGGATATGGTTCATGTTATTTGCATGATGTCATACTACATACGAATTGCCTCCTAAATATCGCGTATAAGATTTTGATTGGTTTAACTTTTTAAATATATATTTCCAATCAAAACTTGACGCATGATATCAAGGGAGTAGTTGATTTTCTTTTTGCAAAGAATTATTTGAAAATTTTTTTTACCACTTCGAAAATTATTTGAAACTTTTAAAAATTTAGGAGATAAGTAAATGTTTACAAATAAATTCAAACGAGTATTGAAATATTACACCTAAAAATAAACAAAATATGTTAACACATTCGTAATCCTCTGTTTTAAGAGGCGGTCAAGGCGGCCGCTTAGACTGCACCTGGGCGGGGTTTTTTTGAACACCGCCCCGATTTTATATAATCGGGCGGTCAAGGCAGAAATTATCACCAAAACTCAGAATAGTGTCACCAAAGATCAGAAAAATGTTACCAAAGTATAAAAAAGTGTCACCAAAATCTAAAAATGTATCACCAAAACCTAGAAAATTGTTGCTACATGATTTTATAAATTTTATTATATAAAAATTAATGTGTTATTTAAATTTATTATTCTAATTCATTAATAAATATTAAATATTAAATATTTTAAAATATTAATCCGCCTAATCCCTTCTATACCTCGATTAATCCCCGCCTAGATCCCCGGAGATTCTAACCGCCCGATTAGCACCTAATGCCTTATAAAACTCTTTCGTAATCACATTGAATTCAGCTCAAAACGCAGAACCTCCAATTCCTTAACTACCCTTACCTCCACTCCACTAATTTCGTTCTCAGTACTACCAAAATATGTAATTAGAATCATTATTGAGGGAATATAAGGTAATAAAAATTTTATTAGTAAAAATTAAGTGGTGTTATCCTATTTGACTGACTACCGGGTATCTTGGGCCTCACGTGACTATCCGAGATGCTGACTAAGCATCTTCTAATGTATCCTAATTGGGCCAGAATTCCCAATGTCCACGTGTCAACATCCCATTTCATCACCGATATGCGGCAATTCGTATATAGTATTTACCCGTCCATTGCCGGAATCTTTTGCCCCGACCCACCGGGTTATGATGTGACCTTCCCTCCCCTAACTAATTGCCCACTTAGTAAAGTTTTAAACATTTTTTTAATAAATTAATTAGTTGATTTTCCAATTTCGGCTGTTAGGATCCTATATAAGTGGAATTCAGTGTTTAGAATTCGGCTCCAACTAAAACTCCCTCGAATCTCTGAGATTACATTTTCCTTGCTTAACACTCAAATTTCACTTGTTTATATCCTTCCCAGTTTTACTGTTGGATTCTGTACCTTATTTTTGCCTATTTTGGGTATAAATAAGCCTACTGTTTTGTCTCTCCTTTTTCGTCTAAAATATGTTCTGCCTTTGCTCAAAACAGTAACCAAAGTCTCTTTTCTTCAATTTTGCAGATCTTTTTCTCTGAATCGAATTAGCCTTCTTCTTTACGTTTCTCAACTTTAATTTCTTTTATATGCCAACAACATAGCTTGTTGGTTTCATTACAACCTTATTATCATGGACTACAATGGTATCCTATGTCCGACCAAGTACACCGAGCACAAAATACACACAAAGAAATACACTAAACCTTCCTTAAAACCCAAAAGAATATCCGGAGAACCGAACCCGCGACGGATTTTCCGGATATCCGTCACTGACCCGGACGCAACTGATTCCTCCAGTGATGAAGAGAGCGAGTTTTTTGGCCGGAACCGGGTGAAGCGCTATATTAATGAGATTAGCATTGAAGCTGGATGTAAAGAGACTGTTCCGGTAGCTAATGGGAGAAAAAGACCGAGCAGAGACCTGCCGGCGGCGGCGGCGGTGGCGGCTCAACGGCCACTCAAGATTAACGGAGCAGTTAATAACGGGAGAAAGTTTCGTGGTGTGCGGCAACGGCCCTGGGGGAAATGGGCGGCTGAGATTCGAGATCCTGCGAAACGTATCCGGATCTGGCTTGGTACTTATAACACCGCTGAGGAAGCTGCTATTGTCTATGATAACGCTGCAATCAAACTCCGGGGACCTGATGCTTTAACTAATTTCATTACTCCGCCGGGAAATCAGGAATCGGAAGAAAAGCAGAAATCTATTGCCGACGCTACCGCCACCTCAACTTCCGGCTATGAATCCGGCGACGAGTCTCATTCTCATTCTCACTCTCACTCTCAGTCGCACAACATTTCTTCACCTAAATCTGTTCTGAACTTCATAAGTCATTCCGGCAATGAACCGGAGGTGAAAAAGGTAATAAAAAAGGGGAAAGCACCCGTTCACCGGGAAATAGTCGTTAAAGAAGAGGAAATAGTACAAGAGTGTGTCTTGCCGTTTGATTTGCCGCTATTGGAGGAGCCGTCTTTGGAGGATTTTTTCAATTTTTCAAATACGGCGCCGTCGCTGTTTGATGACACGATGATACCAGGCTCAGCGGCGCCAAATAGCGCCGTTTTTCAAGCAGATTTCAGTGACTTGTTTCTTGATTTGCCCCAAGATTTTGGATCGTTATCTTCCGTTTGCCAACAAGATGATGCCTTGTTTCAAGATATCGGCGATTTTTTTTTCTCCGACCCGCTTGTTACACTTTGAAAACCGTTTCGTTTCTTGTTTCAGTGTCTTCGCCGTTTCTTGCCTGTATCACCGGCAAATTTTGTCGGCGTCTGTCCATTTCCCGGCCTGTTCTGTTATTATTAAAAATTAGATATAAAAGTATAATATTATATTAATTTGTTTAAAATTCAAATATCTCCGTTATACTGGGCGGAGTATCGAGTGGATTTTACTTTGTTTTTTTTTTTCTTAATTTTGTGCTAATTAATAGAAATGAAAAAGATTAATTTGCAATTCCTAATTTGAATTATTTATTAGAATAAATTTTAAAATGCCACGGTGGCATTCTTTTAGACCCACAGGAGCAGGCGTGATTTGCGGTTGTGGCCAGTCAACTGAGTCATGTCGGTTCCGACTCGGTGCGCGTGTGAAAACGAGGTTTCAATTCTTTTAATTGTAATTATTAATTTGAGATAATTTCAATATAAACGAAGTGCACGCCAACAAAAAATTTCTTTTGAGAGGCCGCAAAGGTGAAAAAGGAAAAACTCTAAAAAGTATCAAAATTAGTTAGCGATATTTTTTGGTTAATTAAAAAGGTGATTATTGTTAATAAAATATTTAATTAATGATTTTCCTAATTAGTAGGATTTAGTCAACTAGGAAAATCTTCGAGAATCAATTAAGTGGCTACAACTTCTGCATTTGAAATTATAACTGCATTTTATTCATTTAAAGGAAGATTTTGCTAAAATTGAAAAATTAACTTAACTATCGGGTTGGATTTATCTTTATATGGGGTTAAGAAATTTTGGAATAGGGTCACTGTCAATTCTACATTCAAACTATTCTCAAATTCACAGTAATGAATTAATTTAAAAAGATTTTATAGGCATTAAAATGAATTATAAGTGACTTTATATAAGTTAAATTTTAGTGACCATTAGGCACATAATGCAAACTTTATTGGACTTCAATGTAATTTACCCATAATTGTTATAGTTAGGGGAGACCAAACACAAAATAGAACCAAAAATTATTGAATGAAAATACATAAATATCGAACCGAAATAATCCAGTTCAATTTTGGTTTGATTCGATTTACAACCGATTTACTAATTTATACTTTAAATTTGACATTTTTCTTTTTTGATATAAATTTAAAAATATAAATTGATTAAACATTAATATAAATAATAAAGACATAATTTTTAGGGTTGTAAACGAGCCGAGCTGGGTTTTGGCATGCTTGTGTTCGTTTGTTTAAATTTTAAATGAATACGAGCAGAGTTAAACTTGAAATCTAGCTCAAAATTCTGTTTGTGTTCATTTATTTAAGTGTTCGTTTGTTCACGAATAACTCATTTATATTATTCTTGAACGGTTCGTTAAATTTTTTCGAACGAACTCGTTTATTTTATTCGCAAACGACATTGCCAATTCAATTATTAATTTAAATTGGGACATAAACTCATTTTTGCTGTATTAGTTTACTTTTATATATGAACACTTTATTTTAAGTTTTATAAAATTTTATTTTTGATATATAACACTAATGATCGAGCTAATTCACAGATATTTATTCAGTCAGATTATGAACTTGTTTGCGAATCTCTAATCGAGTTTGTTCACGAGTTAATGAGCCGAATTTTGACTTGTTCATGTTTAGTTCGTTTATAATTCGAGCCATAAAATCATGTTCACGAACTGTTCATTTATAAATCGAGTCGAGTTTTTATTAAACCGAACACCGAGTTATTCACGAGCAGCTTGACTCGTTTACACTCTAATAAGTTTCAAGTGTGAATCAATGCAAATTGAAAATTAATATATAATTATATAAATTATAATAATTATTAATTCAATTTGTTTTTCTATTGGACATAATATTTGTTCTGAGTAAATAAAGGATTAATTAAATACAATTAAGGCAAAGTGTTAATTTATTGTCACGAATGTTTTATGTAGCAGAAAAGATAGAATTTGTGATTTTTTTATTAATATAGGATATAACCACAATCTCATTATTTTCTTCTAAAAACATAGGTAGAATCCATTCAATTGAGATAAAAACAATTTACATAACCAATACGTAATTGAATTTATTTATCAATAAAAAAATTTAATACCAAACTATTAGATTTTAATCTAGTGAAATTATCTATTGAAGATTTCAAAAAGTGTGAAGTCGTGGATTCCAATTTCACAAATAATAAAATGGACAAAAAGTGTCCATGTTATGAAGAAAGCAATGTCTATCATTAGGTAACGGTCTCAAACTATCATAAAATTTCATAAATTTACAACTTTTGAAAATTCATTCTTTGCAACGCTCTTTCACCAAAATTATGCTCCCATAGGATAAATCCTCAAACGATAAGTGATTTGTTTTCTTTTAAAAAATTATAATTATGAGCGTTACAATAATAACAAAAATAAATCTTTATCTCATAAAATGTAATTCGAACGTGTAACTTTTAAGATGACAATCTCGACCAGTAGATTAAGAGGTCGCTGTTTATTAGTGAATATACATTAAAAAAGAAAATAGTTTATTGTGGTTAGAGTTTGGTATTTGGGATGGCGACTAATCCAGTAAATCTTAAAAGAAATTTCAATGTGATGTAACATCATAAAGTTAATTGGTTCTCTTTCTTATATTCCAAAATTAAAATAAAGAGACCAAAGAATGACACGTTTACAAAGTCTTTCAGTCAATTTATGGCCCCAAATTAGTTCCTCTCAAAGATGAAAATTCTTCTTTTTCAGCGGAGGACGATACTTTTTTCATAACTGAAGTCAGCGTTCGCCTAAAGTAAGACTTGAATCTCAGCACTACACTAAATTAAAGGTTAATGCATGAATTGATGCTTTAACTTGTCCCGAAATGTTCCGTATCTCTCCGTATTATCGCATGCAGATGCTTCAACTTTGAAAAAATGCATCTTTGGCTCGTTTTGACTTAAGTGGGCGTTTGTTGAACATTCTATTATTCTTCCAAAAATTTTCGGTTCATCAAAACCCCAAATTCTTCAACCGTTTCCTCAATTCACAAAACTGTTTGAATTTGCATATTAGAAAACCCAGTTTCCTTGAGGAAATTGAGCACGGAATTAGCTTTTTGACGTTTGTTGAGGAAGTTGGTGGATAGTAATGAGGAAACTTTGAAGGCGCATTCATGGGAGAAGTGGTAGAAATTAGCCAAGTATATTGAAGTTGAAAAGGATTTAAGAGATATTAGATAAAAAATTCGAAATATACAGAGATGATTACAAAAAAAATGGATCATACCTGGAAGTGCGATTGTTTCCAACAACGAAGTGAGATCTCGAATCAAGAGGCCGAACGAGATTAAATTGGTCAGTCCAATTTTAGACTGATGAACTTTTGTTCCAGCTTAATAAACGGGAATGAAAATTATTGGCAAAATCGAGTAAAGCATGCTTATCTTCAGTTAGGTTTGCAATTACATGAATTAAATCGAAACCCATAAATATAACGGAGGTCAAAGTGGGGAAATTATAATAAGAACATGGTCCAAAGACCCTTCTCCCGCATGAATGACACGTGTCTCATATAACTACTATATGCTACTATTTTCTATTATTTTAATTAATAATAAAACACGTACAATTCATGCAACAGAAAGGTCCTTAGGATCCGGTCCCTATTATAATTTCCTGTCAAAGTGTGTTTAGTTTCAGTTGATGTTGAAATTTTCAGCCAAAATCGAGTTGTTTACGCTGAGCTAGTGAGCATTCTTTTCTCCTCCTTTCTCTGTAGATTTCTGAGAATGATGAATTTTCCGTGAAAATTTGTGAACTTTCCGTATAAGTCACACCATTTGCTGAGATTGGTTTATTGAGCAAAAAGTAGTCCAACGGCACACTTTTTTCGAAATTGAGATAACTGTTGGGACGTTTTCAAAATTTAGGGAGGAACGGGGTTTTTTTTTGGACAAGTTGAAGCATCAATTGATGCATTAATCATAAATTTAATTATAAATGAAAAATAATTAAAATTTTCTTTTAAATTAATATGTATAGTTTATTACTTAAACGTCGAAAGATAATGAACATATAAACAAATTGTCTTAATTTCGTGATACAAATATTATTTATCTAGGGTCCGTTGTACTGAGCTGAATTCAGTTATTGGATTGCTGATATACTACTCAAAGACCAATATACTTGAATGTGGTTTTCAGATCATGTTAGTCAACATTTTATTATAGATGATGTACATGTAACATGTATAGTTTGCAATAACTAATTTTTATGTTTCATACTATGAAATTCGATTGATTGTAAAGGTAAAAGAATATGCAATTCGTGTAACCATAACATGAGTGTTAATTTTCATAATAAGAATCAAAAGATTATAGTAGAAAATAGCATAACCATTTGTTAAATTAACTGAACAACCTTATTAATTTAATATGACATTTGCTTATTTATTTGCATATATATTAAAATTTATTTATATATTGACAATTCTATATGACAGATCCGAAGCCATGATTATGCTTCTTTTTTACTTGGATTTATCGGTCTAATTACTATATAATTTCTTAGATATGCTTCTTTTTTACTTGGATATATCGGTCTAATTACTATATAATTTCTTAGATTGTACATTTGTTATATTATACTAAAAGATGAATATAGTTCGCAATGTTAAGGACATCTCTAATCCTAAATCATAGATTTTTACTTCAAACTCTACAATTTGAAGTTACTAAAGTGTTTATTCTCCAACCATTCACTTCAAATTTCTACTTCAAAACAAAATATGATTATTCTATCCCTTTCTAACTAATCCAAACAATAAACAATCAATTAAAATAAAATAAAGAATAAAAAAGAAAACAATAAAAAAAGAAAACAAAAAATAAAATAATGTTATTATATAATTTGGAAGTTGCACTATAACAACTCCGTTGTTTGAAGTTAAAGAATGAAATGTCATTAAAATTTCATTCCATCTCCAACCCCATTTTTTGAAGTGGGGTTGGAGACGCCCTGAATTACGTAAAATGGATGTAAAAATTGTTCAACTTTCCTTTCAAATTGAGAGGGAGTCTTTTTAATTCCCCTGAAAATCAGTTTAGAACCATAGCTGCTTATACGTTAAACCAAGTAAAAAAAAATGATATAATGAATTTTAAGTGTTAATACATAATGAGGTCCTTTTGCAATGGTATTTGCTTCACTGTTAAGTGTTAATCAAGCAAAACAGATAGAACATTATATCAAAAAGTCATAATGATTGTCATGTCTTGGACCATGTTAATTATTGACCAAATCTTCAGTTTTCTTATCCTACTTGCTATTCTAATAATTATAACTGGAAAAATCAACTTAATTGACAATTTTTTTTAAAAAAAATAGCATGCTGTATCGGTAGCTCCTTCGAGTTGTTTTAAAAATAATTATAGTCTCTTTAAATTTTCAAAATGATTTTATAATTAGCTGTATTTTTAAAAAGTTTATTGTATTGTTTCATGAATGTCACTTGTCAAATTTTAATTTAAGAGGGGTAGTCAAATTAATGACATAATTTAAAAATTAAACCAACTAGAGATAACATGTATTTTTTTAAAAACACCTGATACACTTTTCATTACATTAAATAAAAAAAAATTAAAATGTCACATTCAAAATTTTACAGCAATAGTAATGATGAGAGTGTTAAACAATTCGCTCAACTTATTTTTACTCTTTACCTTCTTCGTGTTAAATACTAAATATAACTTTTAATTATTTTGGAAATAAAAAGTTACGGTAATGAATCAATAACTATTGGTCATAATCAAATGTTGGGGACTATGTAAAAAATGTTTAATCATTGAATTTAATTATCCAGATATATAAATGGAGAATTCATTTCGATTTTGACACAATCTACAGAACATATTTAAACTTTTTCACCGTGAGTTTTGTTTTTGAGTTTTGTATATTTGAGAATAATAAACCACTAATAATTGAATATAATTCAGGGTTCGAATCATGACAATTGCCTAAAAAAATTTAAGAAATTCTTTATTACTTATTCATCCGTTACCAGTAAATAGGCGGTGCCCGAGGTCGGTGGCCGCACATCCTCTTTGCCTGAAATTTTAAACTCCACCAATTATAATCCACCTTCCCTCCGGCGAGCCACCTTGCCAAATTTTATCATTCTGCAATATAGCACACTGCGGTTCTATCCGTTATCTTCTTTTCTCAATTTTATCATAATTAAGTAAAAACTAAGTCGTATTGGTTATAATTTAAAAGACCAAAACACATTATTTCAGTCTCTAATGTATTAAGTTTATAACTTGTCTAGTCTATGCTCTTCCAAGAATTAAGACCAACACAATTTCATATTTTCAAATTGCTCCTCTGCTACTGAATAGACTAAAAGTCCATTATTTCAATGTATCAATTTCGGTACTAATATATTTCCCCGTCAATCTCTCAAAGCAAGTGATTCAAAAATTTGGAGGAAATTTTTTCTTTCAAAGTCCGCCTCCCTCTTGCTGGCTCCTCACTGGTTTAATTAGACGCTTAAAGAAAAAATAATAAAAAATATATTATTCAATTAGGCTTCAACCTGTTCTGCAAATTACAATGCATAAGCTCATCATTTTAATAAGTCTAATGGATCTTGAACCTCTGAACTTGTCCCTAAATTCCGGATTCCTCCCTGAACTTTGAAATATTCTCAATGCACCCTTGAACTTGTCCCTAAACTCCGGATTCCCCCCTAAACTTTGAAATGTTCTTAATGCCCCACTGAACTTGTCTGAACATTCTCCAACACCCCCTCAATCCAACGTGGAAAGTTGCGTGTGTGGACCAACAACCTGAGCGTGTGAATGAAAAAATATATTTAAAAAATTAAAAAAGATATAGATATCTCAATGTTAATATTATAACATTACAAAAATTCAAATCCCTAAATCGTTCTTCATCTATTTAACACCCGAATCAGATTTCTCTTTACAAATTTCTCTTATTCATGAACGAGGAATACGAAACTGACGAAATCATATTTTTGAAAGAGAAATGATGAAAACTTTAATAAAGGGGAGTTCAAATATATAGAATTTTGATTTTTCTTTATTTCTATTTTTCTTTTATTAAATGACAATTTAAATTTGGATATTAATTTTGTAATTTGAATTCTATTTATTAACTGACATGGAGAACACATGGAATGGTTTTTTCAATTGAACTTTCACGTCATTGTGCATTTTTTACAAACAGAAGACCAAACTTGGTCAAATCAGATAGAGGGGGTAATGGATCGCGGTTTAGACAAGTTCAGGAGACATTAGTGGAAAATAGGTTAGTGGCATCGGTTGAAACTGACCATTGGCGTCGGTTACTGCCAGTGACGCGAATGCATTTTAAGTTATGGCATCACTTTTATAACCGACGCCATTGTTATGTATCAGCGTCGATTCCATACATAACCGATGCTATTTGAGGATGCCATTTTTGCATTAATGCCGTCGGTTCCCATACATAACCGACGGCATTGCAATTTTACAAATTTCCAGAATACACAATTCTTTCTACATATCGCTGTTGGGTTTTTAAGATCAAGCAAATGGGCAGAA
>CATIWQ010452003.1:0-30839 GCA_949673415.1 Euphorbia schlechtendalii | reverse complement strand
TTTTCTTCTTTTTAATTTTTATTTTTGACCTAGGAATTATTTCTATTCCTTGTTATTGTAAATAATGTTGTAATTCTCCTTCTTCTTTTATTTCTTTTTAATTTTTGTATTAGAATACCCCCACGAAGGGAATAAAACATATTCCCGGATAACAGACCTCACTACTTGCCATGTGGTCATTTTCACTAATAAAATTGACCAATATACATGTGAATAAAAATGAACTATTTTTATTTAAATTAACAACTTTAAAACGCCGATGTTTTAATTAGGCCTCACCAAAACCAAATCGAGCATACGTGATATATTCCCTGTGCTAACCTTTGTGGATGCCGGTTAGATGTATGTTTAGGATTTATTTTCTTTCGGGTATTGCACATATTTTACAGAAAATGTAATTAATAGGGTATCCCCCGATTTTTGAAGCCTTGTAATTTTATTTTCTACATTTACTTACTGTTTTTGTGGATGATTTATTTTTCCGTTTTGTGAATGTTTTATTATTTCACAATACGCGAACCATGCATTTAACTTCAAAAATGGTCTAAGTGCGAATATGCACAATTAAAAGAGAAAACGGTTTTCTGTAGATGTAATATATTTAATCACTTAAGAAATAAGCAACTTATCCCGGACCCGAATCTCTGTGTCTTGGAGGGCTGTCCCCCGGACGTTAAGCCTCACAAGACTCTAATTCCTAGAAAGAGCTAATCCAGGTGGCGACTCCATACTGAGAGACGGCGGATTCGGGTTCGAACCGATCTAAAACGTTTTCGCCTTTTTGTCTTTCAAACCTTTTTTCCCAAGTCCCAGACCCGGAGCTTTTCTTCCTTCCTTTTTTTTCAAAACACCCCGGTGGACCGCGCCTATGAACCCCCGCGCGCTCTCGGCCCACCGCTCCGTGTCACCCGCTCACAATAGTGTAAGCATGGAATAGCCTATTATAACACCGACATTGCGTAGGTCAGGCGCGCTCCAATCACTACCGAACGATACAGGTTTCTCATCATTGATAATAAACATCTCTTCCTTATGGAAGATGATGAGCCCAGGACTTACAAGGAAGCATTGGAAGGGAACACTGCAACCAAAGAAAGAGAAAGCACACATCAACTGGTAATGTTCTAAACTTAAATTCTAGGTTTCTTTTATAAGCTTTATAAACCTATAATTATCTATAGAACGTTTTAACTTAGATTATATTAATCATGGCATGCTTAGGAGATCCTTTATGTTAATTTTATATTTTGAAATTCCACCTTGCAATGTTTGCATGTTCAATTATTATCTTGATTAATCAGCAGTGGTATCAGAGCCTTCCTTATGCACTAGATGATCCATATTCTAAACTCTCCAAAGAAGATCCTTTCATTTATTAAAATTATAAGTACGTGAAGCATAAAAGAGATTGTGATTTCGCAAAGAACTTCATGGTCAACACTATGCTTCCAAGGTATAGGGATCCTTGAAAAAGTATGGATTTGGAGTTTATGATTGTGCAGCTTGTAATGATGGATGAACCTGAAAAATTCATGCTATCTGCAAGTCTTGGGGATGACACCTCAACATTTGAATTTGCCAACATTGTTTATGATAACTCTAAACAGTTAAGGAAAATGGCAGTCACTTAAGATAAGGATACCTTGAAACAAATTGTATTGAAAGGTCTACCGCATAGGTACGATAATTTCAAAATAGATTTCTATGGCATCAATGATTATTGTAATTTTTCCGAGATGGTAGACTTGTTAGAACAATATGATATACATTTTAGAAATAAACTTGAGAATCAAGTTGTTGCTGAGGATCCAAAGATAAGAAAGTCCAGGGCTTTCAAGGTTAAGAGAAGACTCATGAAAAGTGCCTAAATGAAACACGAGTTAAGAGCTTCGATTTTTGAACAAGTGAAGAAGAAGCCAAGTGAGGTATCTATTTCAGGTATGTTCGAGATAGAGAGTTTCTCTACATTTCCCTATGAGTCTACTTGGGTATTAGATATTAATTGTGGTACTCATATTTGTACTTCTGTGCAGGGATTGTGGAACAGTAGGAGGCTTGCAAAGAGGGAAATGGAACTAAGATTGGAAATGGAGCATGGGTTGTTGCAACAGTTGTAGGGACATATAACCTTCGTTTGCCATGTAACCTAGTTTTAGTTTTGAACAATTGATATTATATTCCTGCTGTCACTAAGAATATTATTTTTGTTGCGCGTTTAAGAACAAAGGGATTTGAAATTTTATTTTTTAATAATAAATGTCAAATTTAATGTGATAATGTTATTTATGCTTGTGGAATATCTGTGGATGGCATTTACGTTCTAGATACTAAAATGAAATTCTAAATCTGAACATTGTTAATAAATCAAGATTAGATAATGAGAAATCCTCGTACTTATAGCATTATCATCCAGGTCATATAAATGAGACTCGCTTAAGTAAGTTACACAAATTTGGAGACATAGGCCTAATTGAATGGGAATCCTATGGTGCGTGCGAACCTTGTTTAAAAGGGAAGATGACTAAGAAACCTTTCAAAGGAAAGGGTTAGTGTGCCACTAGTTTTTTTTTGGAAATAATACATTTCGATGTATGTGGTCCAATGAGTGTTAAGACACACAAGAATTTCTTCTACTTCATTACCTTTATCGACGATTACTCACTATATAGTTGTCTATACCTTATGAGGCACAAGTCTTAAAGTTATGAGAAATTCAAAGAGTTCAGAACCGAAGTAGAGAAATAACTTGGGAAAAGTTTCAAGACCCTTCGATCTGATGGAGGTGGTGAATACTTAAGCTAAGAGTTTCAAGATTATGTAAGGGATAATGGTATTTTATCCCAATGGATACCTCCTTATACACGCCAACATAATGGAGAGTCTAAAAGGAGGAATCAAACCCTACTCGATATGGTTCGATATATGATGAGCCAAGAAGAACTCATCAGATCCTTTTAGGGTTATGCACTTGAGAGCGTAGTTTAAATTCTAAATAGAGTACCCTCTAAATCAGTTGAACTAACTCTATACAAATTTTAGCATGGTAAGAAACCTGATCTTTCTCATCTGAGAGTTTGGGGATGTCCTACTTACGTAAAGAGGATGAGTTCAGATAAGCTGGGAGCTAAGTTTGATAGGTGTCTGTTTGTAGGTTACCCTAAGGAGACTATAAGGTATTCCTTCTTTGATCTGAAGGAAAAAAGTCCTTGTTCAAGGAATGCTCAATTCTTTGAGAAGGAGCATATACTTGCGAAAGCTAGTGGGAGCAATCTTGAGTTAGGCACTCAAGAAGATCAAATAGACAATCTACTAATTATAACTACACCTGTTACATACGTTAGTGTAAGCATGGAATAGCCTATTATAACACCGACATTGCGTACATCAGGCGGGCTCCAATCACTCCTAAATGATACAAGTTTCCTATCATTGGTAATAAACATCTCTTCCTTATGGAAGATGATGAGCCTAGGACTTACAAGGAAGCAATGGAAGGGAACACTGCAACCAAAGAAAGAGAAAGTGCACATCAACTGGTAATATTCTAAACTTAGATGCTAGGTTTCTTTTATAAGCTTTATAAACCTATAAGCATCTATAGAAAATTTTAACTTAGATTATGGAATGCTTAGGAGATCCTTTATGTTAATTTTTTATTTTGAAATTTTGCCTTGCACCATTTTCATATTCAATTACTGTCTTGATTAATTAGCAATGGTATTAGAGTCTTCCTTATGCACTAGATGATCCATATCCTGAACTCCTCATAGAAGATCCTTTCATTTATTAAAATTATAAGTAAGTGAAGCACAAAAGAGACTGTGATTTCACAAAGAACTTCATGGTCAACACCATTCTTCCAAGGTACAGGGATCTTTGCAAAAGTATGGATCTAGAGTCTATGATTGTGCAACTTGTAATGATGGATGAACTTGAAAAATTCATGCTATCTGCAAGTTTTGGGGCTGACACCTCAGCATTTGAAATTTCCATGACTATTTATGATAACTCTAAATAGTTATGGAAAATGGGAGTTACTTATGATCAGGATACCTTGAAACAAATTGTATTCAAAGATCTACCACACAAGTACAACAATTTCAAAATAGATTTCTATGGTATCAAGGATTATTGTAATTTTTCCGAGATGGTAGACTTGTTAGAACAATATGATATATAGTTTAGAAATAAACTTGAGAATTAACTTGTTGCTAAGGATCGAAAGATAAGAAAGTCCAGGGCTTTCAAGGTCAAGAGAAGACTCATGAAAAGTGCCGAAATGAAACTGAGTTAAGCGCTCTGATTTCTGAACAAGTGAAGAATAAGCCAAGGGAGGTATCAACTTCAGGTGTGTTCGAGATAGAGAGTTTCTCTACAGTTCCCTATGAGTTTACTTGGGCATTAGATATTAATTATGGTACTCATATCTGTACCTCTATGCAGGGATTGCGGAATAGTAGGAGGCTTGCAAAGAGGGAAATGGACCTAAGATTGGAAATGGAGCACGGGTTGTTACAAAAGCTGTAGGGACATATAGCCTTCATTTGCCATGTAACCTAGTTTTAGTTTTGAACAATTGCTATTATATTCCTGCTATCAGTAAGAATATTAATTCTGTTGCTCATTTAAGAACAAAGGAATTTGAAATTTTATTTTCTAATAATAAATGTCAAATTTAACGTGATAATGTTCTTTATGCTTGTGGAATATCTGTGGATTGCATTTACGTTCTAGATACTAAAATGAAATTCTAAATATGAACATTGTTAAGAAATCAAGATTGGATAATGAGAAATCCTCAAACTTATAGCATTATCGTCAAGGCCATATAAATGAGATTATCTTAACTAAGTTACACAAATGTGGAAACTTAGGCCCAATGGAATGGGAATCCTATGGTGCATGCGAACCTTGTTTAAAAGGGAAAATGACTAAGAAACCTTTCAAAGGAAAGGGTCAGTGTGCCACTAGTACTTTTGAAATAATAAATTTTGATGTATTTGGTCTAATGAGTGTTAAGACACGCAAGGGTTTCTTCTACTTCATTACACGCAAGGGAAAAATGTCCTTGTTTCTAGGAATGCTCAATTCCTTGAGAAGTAGCATATACTTGCGAAAGCTAGTGGGAGCAATCTTGAGTTAGGCACTCAAGAAGATCAAACAGACAATCTACTGATTATACCTACACCTGTTACATAAGATAGTGTAAGCTTGTAACAGCCTATTATAACACTAACATTGCATAGGTCAGGCGAGCTCCAATCACTCCCGAACGATACATGTTTCTCATCATTGATAATAAACATCTCTTCCTTTTGGAAGATGATGAGCCTAGGTGTGAGCACAAGATTTTTATGCCCAACTCGTGAGTTCGATGATGAAGCTATAATTTTTTCCCTTGTTAGCTTTCCACATTTTGCAAGGTCCCGAAATCATCCGAAAATCATCTGCCTTGTTTCTTTGGGCGTTTTTTCCTTTTAAAAAGCCCAAACTAAGAAAAAGCCCACTGCCTTGTTCTATATCATTCACGATATTGATGATATTGTTCATTGATATCGTTGAATGACATCACAGATATCGGTAAAGATATCACTTATATCGTTAAACGACATCGCGGTTACCGTTAACGATATCGAGTTTGCAAACAGACTAAAAAGCCATTTCCACATTATTCAACCAAAAATACCCATCCCTCACCCATAATTCGGACATTTTCCTCCAAAACACTCTGTCAACATGCTGCCAACCCATGTTGACCAATAATGGGGGAAGAAAAAAGAGAAAAAGATAAAATAGGTGGGTGAACCACCAAAGAAAAGGAGGTGGAATTTTGGATTGAAGGGAGCCCATAAGGGCTTGATTTTTCAACAAAAGGAGCACGTTGAAGAGGATGAAATTCAGATTGCAAGAAAAGAGTTTCAGAAGAAGAAACTCAAGTTTTAAAAGAAGAACAAAGCAAACAAAAACACAAAAGGATTTTTACTAAAATTTCAAAAGGATTGGTTTTAGTATTTTAAAATTTAAAAATCTCAGAGGAAGAAGGACTATTACCTCCTCTCTCCCTCTCTTTTTCACAAATCATAACATGGAAGTTCTGCCTTCCCTCAAAGAGTACACCTCTACCCTTCACTTTCGTCAAAAAATCGTAAATAGGATCAAAGAAACAAGGAGAGCTTCCGGGAGGACTTCATGGACCATGAAGAACATGGATTCATGACTACGGGGTAAGCCTATGAGTTCCTAGAGTTTGTGCTTACGTTTATATACTTTTATTTTTGAAGTTTCATTTTGTTTTCGGTTTTCTTTCTTTTTTGCGCACCATTCTATTTCCTGCAATTTTAAGTATGATCTTAAACCTGTTTTGCTATTTTCTTTACATTTACATATTCTACACATTTTGAGATTTCTGGAATGATAAAGATCATCACAATCCATTAAGTATAGCAAAAGTTATAATCATTTGAAGTTTGGATTATCGTTTTTGCTATTTTCTGCTGTTTTTGCATGTTTACTGCAGGTCTGGGAACGCGATATCGTTGAACGATATTGGCTCTGACAAAATGTTGTTTTGCCTTGTTTCGCTCCATTTTGAACTGTTTACACCCGGAATGACCCGCTGAGACCATCCCGAGTTTGGAAATGCATCATTGGGGGTAACAAACCTCTGATTTGTAATTATTTAAGATTTATGTATGATTTATCAATGTATTTAATATGATTAATTGAAGTTCGGAATAGCAATGGAGGTGCTTCATTCATATTGATATCGCCCTTCACAGGGAAGTCGATAATGATAAGAGTGACATTGTTACTGTTGTTAACCCAAACGATAACCATATTATGCATGTTTGGCCTAGATTTATCTTTCTAAATGTTGTTTTAGGTCACCCCCACGACGGGAATAAAATATGTTCCCGGATAACTGCCCTCACCACATTGCCATGCGGTCATTTTCACTAATAAAATTGATCAACATGTGTGTAAATAAAAATGAACAATTTTCATGAAACAAGAACTCTGAAATCTCCATTGTTTTTTACCTCGACCACACGGGTCTCACCAAAATCCAAATCGAACATACATGGTACACTTGGTATATATGTGTAATTATCGCACTCTATCTCGTGCTAACCTTTGTGGATGCAAGATAGATGTATGTTAAGATTTAATTTCCTTCGGGTATTGCTTTCAATTTCGAAATCCAATGTAATATTCATTAGATATCGATGTACTAGGCGATTGTATTCCTTAGATTCCAATGTATTTAGGCGATTTGTAAAACCCCAAACCCAATGATGTAATTAATACCCCGTAGAATAGGCGGATTTAATTTCCTACGTGTTTACTTTCCGCAATTTACTTACCATTTTATGCATGCGCGATAAACATAAATTGAAAATATCTAGTTTAGTTCGAATATTATAAACGTGGTTTCTCACTCATAGTGTAATTTAACTCAAATGACGATGAAATAGATAACTCATCCCGGACCCGAATCTATGAACTAAGGTATCGCTTAAGCTTAACGGATCTAGGATGTACTGAAATTTCCCGGAAGAGCTGATCTGGGTGGCGACTTTGAGTACCATAGGCTAGAGGTCCCGATCTCGAGTCATTTGAATTTGGAACCCATTTTCATTATCAAGCAAATCCATGGTTTCTTCCTCTGGAAACCTCTTTTCCCAAAGCTTTTGTTTTTGAAAACCCCATGCCCCATCTCACGGGGCTAGCGCCTCGCGGCGTCCGCGTGGCACCTTCGAAACATCGTCCGCTCACAGTTGCGACTCCGCTAGGGATATCTTTTTTATAAACTTAAAAGTTTAAAAGATTTTTTGGATGAGTATTGAAAAGTCATCAAATGAGTTAACCCACATTTAAAATATCGAACAAAGCATATGCATTAAACGGATTAGCCATTAAGGTTAGGTTACCCCATTTTTACTGAGAAGCTTGCGAATGTACTTCGTGGCCCCCTGGTGATCGAAGGAACTTAGTGAGTGGATCACTTGTTGCCATACCGCATGGACTCTCTTGAAAAAGGGGGAAAAGCGTATCATAGTGCAACAAGAACCTTTTACATCAACAACAATTGACCAAGCTCATATAAGGAAACCGTAGACACTTTCCCTAGGTTTACCAAAACAAATGCATCTTTGTGTGTAGGTTCGCTCCTTAATGCTTCACAGTATTAAATGATCTAAGCCTAGATATTAGGAGCCTACCCCTTATACGCGGGAGACATAAGGTTGGAAGAGATACGTTGTGTGCTATGTACTATGTGTTCATCGTATCACCATACTTATTTCACAAAGAGCATCATGCTAACCCACGATTTGTTGTGCAGACACAAATTATACACACACATGTCATTATCCTGGTATTGTTTACCTAGAGCTAGACAGATGCGATGAGGTAGCGTCACCTAGGATTAAGATCACCCATGGTCAAGATAGTGTTTACTGAACACTCAGACCTCTGTCCGCTTAGATTCATGGAATTCTAAGTGTAGGGTATAACGCATTGTTTTACCCGAGCTTGAACCCATCAAAATCGATCCATAGCCCTCAAAGGTAAAAGTGTATTATCACTTGGATGATACGTGACCTTTTATAATTTTTTTTCAATTTGTTTGTTTCAAAAGGATTGGCAAACACATACTTGCATCTCTAGGGTGCAACCCCCTTAAACGAATTTGGAATGCTTATTACTACTTGAGTAATAGGCAAACTTCGCTGCTTTGTTTCAAATGGATTGGCAAAACACGAGTCACACCTCAATCATAAGCTTATTACCACACGGGGTAATACGACAACCCCGGTTTATTTCAAAAGGATTGGCAAACCACACTTACCTTCAGTAATAACTTTTTACTCATCATGGTATACTAACCCTTGTGATGCAGCCATTTCATGAACATTACATGCACTAGTCCATAGTCTGTTAAGCACGCATCCCATTTCTGACGATAGTGGTTATGTTTGCTTCAGCTAAATCTTGGAAGCGGTCGGGTCATCGGCTCGTTTGGATCACCAAACAGAATCATTTGTAGAGGGTCTCCGACACACGGATTCCAGTGAGGATTTGGGTTTAGATTCAGGTTCAAGGTTCAGCTCAGGGCGAAGATCAGTGAACAGCTTAGGGAAAATTGGTGAAATGGCAAACCAACAAAACGTGTCAGGGCGAACTAATCAACTAGACCAAGATGGACCTGCTACCTCCCAATCTATGATAGGCCAAGAAATAGCTAAAGCTCTCAAAGTGTTTCTTCATAGTGAACAGTTCATTCAAGCTATCCAGTTCCATTCTCGCCCTAGGTAGCCAGAGGGTAGGGTGTTAGACTAGGAGCCCGTTGATAACCTCCAAGGTCCTACTACTACCACCCACCCTGTGGCTAAGAGACCTGGCTTTACCCCTCACGTCCTCCTGTCTCCTAGCACCCAATTCAAAGTCATCCAGGCAGGGACCACATTACCTCAGACACAGCCCCCTTTTCAATTGGGACAGAATGGCTTCGAAGCGGGCCAGGCGACGAGCAGCAATGGTCAGATGATAGGAGTGGCGGATTAGTTGGTTGTAGAACTGTCAGCTCAACCCGTACAACCGAGTTACCATCAGGGGTCTCAACAACTCACAGCCACAGCAAGGCCTAGAGCACCATCTTCGGGGTTCATTCCAAATATGCAGACGTCTAATCCTCCGCAGGGATCCTTCTCGAATTTCCAAGCTCCACCTAACGGTTATGGTGCAAATGTCAATACTAGGACCATGAAATACCAAGGTCAGTTCCTACCTCAACCAACTTATACAATTCCTCCCAGGGGCCCTGTATATCTCCAGGTTCTATATAATCAGTTCAATGGTTCAACTAGGCAGGAGATTGGTTACTCAGCTCCCCAACCCAGTATGGAAAAGTTATGGCATCAGTTTTTGGTGACCGACGCGGCACAGCACCCAAGCTTCCAGGCCACCACCTATTCAGTACCACCCACTACACTAGGTGAGGAGTGGCTCCCTGAGAACTTTACCATGCCAGAGATAGTGAAATTTGATGGGGAAGGCGATCCCCAAGCCCACTTAACTAATTACCAAACGGTAATGAGAGCCCAATGAGTCATTAACAGAATGCTGGTAAAAATGTTCATAGTCACGTTGGAAGCCCCGGGCAACCAATGGTACAACAATCTACCCCTGGAGGTGTCCCAAAACTGGAGGCTCCTTTCAACAGCTTTGATGGAGCAGTACGGCTTCAATTCTCAGATGAAGGTGACCATGCAAAACCTGGAGGCTGTGAGACAGAAACTAGGGGAATTGTTTAAGCCATACTACACCCGATGGATGGCTATACAGGTGTTGTTGAAAGATTGTCTCAGTCTGCCAGAGATGATTGCAAAATTGATAGCTGGAGCCCTACCGGAATACAGGGAGAAGTTAGGAATGGATGCCTACCCTCTTATAACGCAGTATTTGAAAAGGCCGAATGAAAGGAGTGGCTCGAATTCCTCGAGATGACACCTAGAGAATGACCAGTCAGTGAGTCATGGTCCCGGAAGAATGACTCAGGGGAATCATCCTCCAACCCTACGTAGCTGAAGGGGAAGCAAGCTGATGAATACTAAAAGGTGACCATTGGGGAAGAAGACCCTTTGCATGTGGAGGATGAGAATGCTAATGATGTAATAATTAGTATTTTTAAATAAGCTCATTCAATGAGACTTTTGAATCTTCTAATGCTTCAAACTTTGCTTGCTTGCTTGATATTCTTTCGAATGACATCACTCATTCTCATAAACATATACATATTATTTTTAGCACATGTGACACGTCATTTCATGAAATTAACTTGGGTATAAATGGACTCCCCATAATAAATTCAAATGATTTGACTCTTGAGAGAAAGTGAGAGACAAATACATGTACTTGAACAATGAGCGATAGCAATTGCCTCATCATACAAAGATGAAAGATTAATGGAAAGATCTCCAAACATGGAACATTCACTGACTCATGCAAAGATCAAAAGGATCGGAGTTAGTATAAGGCTAAAATGTAGACCAAGCAAGTTGGGATCCAATAACTGGCACAATGCCACAAAAGGAGTCGGATTGTTGAACACGTCAACAACTCTATCACCACCATTCAACCAATGCAATGCCACAAAAATGGAGTCAGATCATTGAACACATCAACAACTCCATCACCACCATTCATAAGACCAACCAACCGGCGCAATGCCACAAAGAAGGAGTCAGACAGTTGAACATGTCAACAACTCCATCACCAAACTGCCGACGCAATGCCATAAAGAAGGAGTCGGATCATTGAACACGTCAACAACTCCATCACACGGATCACCATCATTCATGGGATAATCAAGCAAGAGTCAATGCTAAAGGTAAAAAGGAGTCAGACCGTCGAACACGTCAACAACTCCATCACACAGATCACCATCATTAGTAGGATAATCAAGCAAGAGTTAGATTGTCGAACACGTTAATAGTTCCTTTACATGACTCATTACTATTTATGGGACACTCATCACACCATCGAAGGAAACACCAATGATCAAGACCCTCGTCACATACACGTCAAGCTAGCAAGACGGCATGAGCTCCAACCAAATGGTCAGAAATGCTTAACTAGTCAACAAATGAAGTCATGGACATGGACAGCGATCGATCAACCAAATCTACCAAATCAACCGAGTCTTACACAATTGCTATCACGCATAGGTGAAAGAAATAAACCAATAAAAAGCGGTACAAACAAAAAAAATAAATTTGTAATTAGCCTGTCAATTAACACTCGGTTAGTTGAGCAAAAATTAAGGCCTATTTTCAAAACACAAAAAGAATGGTCCGCTGAATTGAAAACACGAAAAGGGCCACTCAGGCAAAACTTAGGACATCGAGAGAACCGCATTAGAAAACCTGAAAAGGCTAATTAATGGCAGGAGTCAAATCATTTGAAACATTTATACCCCTGTTAAGTTCATCAATGAATTGTCATTTTTGCTGAATCTTTATGCATATGCTTATTTTGATTGCTTGCATGTCGATGGAAGAATATCGCAAGTGAACATCCAAAAGAAAATAATAAAAAAATGAGTCTGCTAGATTGAAAACCCGAAAAGGCTGTCCAGGTAAAAATTAAGACAAGGTTCGATAGATTGAAAACCTGCAAGGGTGATCTATTCAGAAATTAGAACCATTATCAAGTTCATCATTTCCTCCTCGGAACGATACGTGCATAGCATTATATGCCTTCAATACTTCAGGCAAAAGACTTCCACGCGATCATCGTTGACATAATGTGTGTGGGATCAATGACTCATCCAGACTTTCCTCAAACCAGATCCAAACTTTAAACTCGAATCTGATTCAACGAACCTAAGGTCATCGCTCTGAGGAAGTCATCCATGGAATCCCTAACAAGATAAACCCTAGGGGCAACCATGCACCAACACAAGAGAAGGATCTTCAATGGACGAGGCCCACGACACCTACAACAAATAAACATACATCATACGATAAATATTATTCATGCATAAAGTCATTCATTCATGCATACGCATCATGTCACTTACAGGTCAAGGCGATGCTAAACCGGGGCAACATCATCCTAGTAAACAAGAATCTCCACCTCCAAATGAGGAACCTACGAACAAGATGATGGCCCATTCAAGCCTAAAGTCAATTCAAGCCTACCTAAGCCTCTTTTAAGCAGCATTGCAACATCACAAAAGCTTCCCAAAATAACGGAGCGGTCATCGGGACATCCCCGAAAATCGTGAACTCAAATTTCCACATTTGTCATGGGCCTGAAGAAAAAATTTCTCAGAACCCCAATGTTTTAATTCTTGATTGAAGGGGCAAAAATTTTTTCTCTAATCTCAATCAAGGAATTAAAACATATATCACAAGTATTTGCTAATAATATTCCTTACTCTTGCAGGTACCCCTTCAACTCAAAAGGGGCATTCGGTTCAAATCGTAACGGTCAACCATCCCACATCAGGTTTCAACGAAGACTTACTACAATCAACGTATCATCAAAGGCATGGAGCACACGGTTTTCATCCTTTCCCCAGCAGTTCCGTGGGGCACATTCAACCTAAGGTCAACTCACAAGGGGCACCCACCGTAGACTTTCTACAGTTTAAACTTTTTTAGACTTTTTACAGTCACCAGACTTTCTACAGTCCGCAATCTCTTTTCAGACTTTTTACAGTCATCCAAACTTTTTACAGTTCAAAATCCTAACTTTTTACGGTCATCCAAACTTTTTACAGTTCAAAATCCTGACTTTTTACAGTCATCCAAACTTTTTACAGTTCAAAATCCTGACTTTTTACAGTCATCCGAACTTTTTACAGTTCAAAATCCTGATTTTTTACAGTCATCCGAACTTTTTACAGTTTAAAATCTTGACATTTTTCAGTCATCCAAACTTTTTACAATTCAAAATCCTGACTTTTTACAGTCATCCAAACTTTTTACAGTTCAAAATTCTAACTTTTTACAGTCATCTGAACTTTCTACAGTTCAAAATCCTGACTTTTTACAATCATCCAAACTTTTTACAGTACAAAATCCTGACTTTTTATAGTCGCCCGAACTTTTTGCAGTTCAAAAGTCCTGGATTTTTACAGTTCAAAATCCTAACTTTTTACAATCATCCGAACTTTCTACAGTTCAAAAATCCTGACTTTTTCAATCATCCGAACTTTTTACAGTTCAAAATCCTGACTTTTTACAGTAATCCAAACTTTCTACAGTTCACACCTTATCCTGGCCTTCTCACGGTTGGTGGATTTTTTATGGTCCACATCGTCAGTAGGCCTTTCAATGCCTACACACGGGATTCTCAACTATGAAAACGGAGGCATACGGACAACATTCTCTCCCCAACAGTTCCAGCGGTATCATTCATTTGAAGGTCAATCTCTTGGGGCATTCATCGCCAAGTAGGCTATGAGCATACTGATCTCATATTAGTAGTGATCCCAAGAGGGGCAGCCTGTGAGCACGGGATTTTTATGCCCGACTCGCGAGTTCGATGATGAAGCTATAATTTTTTGCCTTGTTAGCTTTCCACATTTTGCAGGGTCCCGAAATCGTCCGGAAATCATCTACCTTGTTTCTTTGGGCCTTTTTTCCTTTTAAAAAGCCCAAACTAAGAAAAAGCCCTATGCCTTATTCTATATCGTTAACAATATTGACGATATCGTTCAATGATATCGTTGAACGAAATCAAAGATATCGGTAACGATATCACCGATAACGTTAAACGATATCACGATTACCGATAACGTTAAACGATATCACGATTACCGTTAACGATATCGAGTTGGCAGACAGACTAAAAAGCCATTTCCGCATTATTCAACAAAAAATACCCATCCCTCACCCATAATTTGGACATTTTCCTCCAAAACACCCTGTCAACATGCTGCCAACCCATGTTGACCAATAATGGGGGGAAGAAAAAACAAAAAAAGATAAAATAGGTGGGTGAACAACCAAAGAAAAGGAGGTGGACTTTTGGATTGAAGGGAGCCCATAAGGGCTTGATTTTTCAACAAAAGGAGCATGTTGAAGAGGATGAAATTCAGAAAGTAAGAAAAGAGTTTCAGAAGAAGAAACTCAAGTTTTTGAAAGAAGAACAAAGAAAACAAAAACACAAAAGGATTTTTACTAAAATTTCAAAAGGATTGGTTTTAGTATTTTAAAATTGTAAAAACTTAGAGGAAGAAGAGGAAGAAGGACTATTACCTCCTCTCTCCCTCTCTTTTTTACAAATCATAACTTGGAAGTTCTGCCTTCCCTCAAAGAGTACACCGCTACCCTTCACTTTCGTCAAAAAAACCATAAATCGGATCAAAGAAATAAGGAGAGCTTCCCGGAGAACTTCATGGACCTTGAAGAACGTGGATTCATGACTATGGGGTAAGCCTCTGAGTTGTTAGCATTTGGGCTTACGTTTATATACTTTTATTTTTGAAGTTTCATTTTGTTTTCGGTTTTCTTTGGTTTTTGGGCACCATTCTGTTTCCTGAAATTTTCAGTATGATCTTAAATCTGTTTTACTATTTTCTTTACATCAACATATTCTACACATCTTGAGCTTTCTGGAATGATAAAGATCATCAATATCCATTAAGTATAGCAAAAGTTATGATCATTTGAAGTTTGGATTATCGTTTTTGCTATTTTCTACTGTTTTTGCATGTTTACTGCAGGTCTGGGAACATGATATCGTTGAATGATATCACGATATCATTGAACGATATTGGCTCTGACAAAATGCTATTTCACCTTGTTTCGCTCCGTTTTGAACTGTTTAAGCCCGGAATGACCCGCTGAGACCATCTCGAGTTTGGAAATGCATCATTGGGGGTAACAAACCTCTGATTTGTAATTATTTAAGATTTATGTATGATTTATCAATGTATCTAATATGATTAATTGAAGTTTGGAATAGCAACGGAAGCGCTTCGGGCTATTCATATCGATATTGCCCTTCACAGGGAAGTCGATAACGATAAGGGTGACATTGTTACCATTGTTAACCCAAACGATAACCATATTATGCATGTTTGGCCTAAATTTATCTTTCTAAATGTTGTTTTGGGTCACCCCCACGAAGGGAATAAAACATGTTCTCGGATAACAGTCCTCACCACATTGTCATGCGGTCATTTTCACTAATAAAATTGATCAACATATGTGTAAATAAAAATGATTAATTTTCATGAAACAAGAACTCCAAAATCTCCATTGTTCTTTACCTCGACCACACGGGTCTCGCCAAAATTTAAATCGAACATACATGGTACACTTGGTACATATGTGTAAATATCGCACTCTATCTCATACTAACCTTTGTGGATGCAGGATAGATGTATGTTAGGATTTAATTTCCTTCGAGTATTGCTTTCAATTTCGAAATCCAATGTAATATTCATTAGATATCAATGTATTCTAGGCGATTGTGTTCCTTAGATTCCAATGTATTTAGGCAATTTGTAAAACCCCAAGCCCAATGATGTAATTAATATCCCGTAGAATAGGCGCATTTAATTTCCTACGTGTTTACTTTTCGCAATTTACTTACCGTTTTATGCATGCGCGATAAACATAAACTGAAAATATCTAGTTTAGTTTGAATATTTTAAACGTGGTTTCTCACTCATAGTGTAATTTAACTAAATTGATGATGAAATAGATAACTCATCCCGGACCCAAATCTCTGAACTATGTTATCGCTTAGGCTTAACGGATCTAGGCTATACCAAAATTTCCTGAAAGAGCTGATCCGGGTGGCGACTCTGAGTACCATAGGCTAGAGGTCCTGATCTCGAGTCGTTTGAATTTAGAACCAATTTTCATTATCAAGCAAATCCATGATTTCCTCCTCTGGAAACCTCTTTTCCAAAAGCTTTTGTTTTCGAAAGCCCCACTCCCCATTTCACGGGGCCAGTGCCTCGCGGCGTCCTCGCAGGACCTCTGAAACGTCGTCCGCTCACACCAGGATTTACAAGTCCTCAAGATAGTAAATGAACTTGCAAACATTGCAAGGCGGAATTTCAAAACTTAAAATTAACCTAAAGGATCTCCTAAGAATTCCATAATTGATATAATCTAAGTTAAAACTTTTGGTATATGCTTTTAGGTTTATAAAGCTTATAAAAGAAACCTGCCATCTAAGTTTAGAACATTACCATTTGATGCATGCTTTCTCTTTCTTTTGTTGTGGTGGTCCCTTAGAGTAATTCAGCAGAACTTCTTTAGCACGAGCCTCCAAACTAGGATAGCCTCTACGATTGATCCACACGGATCTTCACAAAAAAAACCTCATTGAGGTAGAACCTGTTAGTAGACAGAAGCTGCTAAACTTCTCGAAGACCAACCTGAAAATATAAACTGAGAAGGGTCACTTTAATTAGAAAGAGCCTTCAAAAGAATTCTTCATTTGATTGGAGAAACTCATGAAGGATCTCGCACAATGAACGAAGAAAGAGATGTCGAACTCAGAGAGAAAGGCTGAGCTGAAGTGCATAGAATAATGAGAGAGGGTAGGCCTATATATAAGGAAAAGAGGGAGTTTTTAACTCCCCCTCAAACACAAAGTGGGATGGGAATATTCCCATCCACTTAGCGGGTTAGCCTTGCGGGTCACTTAGACCCACGGCCTAACCCGGGAATCCCCTTTACAAGGAAAGCCCTAGCTGGCTTGCCTTGTGCCGTAAGCCCATGCTTGCAGGCTTGCCCCGTGCACCACGCCAGCACGCTTGCATGGTAATCCCATGTAAGCGCTGCCATGGGTAGCGCTTGCGAGCTTGCAGCCTGCTAGCGTGCGCGGGCTTACCCCTCACGCTAGCAACCCATGAGCTTTTCAGCTCATAGGGTAGTAGCGCAATGCCCACTCCGAACATCCTGTGTTTGTTTGGGACCCACTCGTAATGGGAAAAATACCCTTGCTCCGCTCCGTGCTATTTTTCCCTATTTTCTCTTTATTTCCTTTAGTTATTAATTTAGTCCAACCAATTAATAATTCTTGTAACAAATTCGACAAACAGATATTCTTGTCATAGACCTAGTCTATAGGTTCTTTACTTAGTATGATAAAGACCCAAAGTGTGTGAGCTCATAGGATCCCAAAGTATTGAGCCGCTAGAGGTTAACCTAAACTTGGCTTCCCACCTAGAAACCTTTAGGCTCACTATTCCAGATGGATATGGAACTTGATAGCTCTAGATAATCAAATGGGTTTTCTATCAAAGGCGTATGATTCCCCGATACATGGAACGTCATGTGCTTGTGACTTGATCCGGTTCTGCAGTAGTAACCAATACAATACACTCCTTCCATCAGGTGAAATACCATCTAGTTTATTGAGCTCAAATTAAGTGTCAGCTCATGTAATAGCAGTAGTTATCCTAGAATTAGACTTATTCATGAAGAACACCACTCAGCCATTATGTATCAAGATTGACTAGGAACCTGTTTAAATAAATTTTATACTCTGATAAGAGGTTTATGAGTGTGTCACTTCAACAAGGGGTCCTAAGGTACATCTCCCACTATGTCACTATATCAGGAGTGATGGATCCCATCTTAACTACTTGGCTTACCAACATGTGATCATCACTATACCCATAATAACTCGTATCATCCTAATCGCCAGGGTATGAATAAGTTGACCCAAAGTATAGTAACTCCTACACAAGGTAACCAGTCTCTCAGGTCTAAGGTTACTTGTAGTGCTAATACAATAAGACATGACATCAACACATGGATATAGTTATTTACGAGTGTCCATCTTATAGCGGTCTCCAATGTATTACCCGAATACATTCATGTGTTAACTCAAGGTACCACCTTCAGCTTGTGAGATTGGTTTCTAGAATCTAATCCAAGGAGTAAGCCTACATGCTAGTCTATTCACTCCATTGATGTCCAGTCTCAATGAAACTATGACTAGGGATATTTAGACTATTCATAGTAATAAATATGTGTAGTTCTTACACCACATAGCTCCCACTATATCCTCGCACTTTTATGCTATGAAGTAGTCACGGACTTTGTCTCATCAATGTGCATATACATATTTGATTCTACATATATGATACTAGTGAGATACATAAATAAATTAAAAGCACTGATAAGCAACAAAGATAGCTTAATTATTATTAATAATAATATAAAACCGTTTGTACATTTTAGCTAATAAAGATATATCGCCTTAATTGCCTCTAGGGCATACATAATGTCTACAGTTACTTGGTTCTTTTTAAGATTTATAAATTTTTTTCCAAGTTCAGTTTTTAAATGCTTGATCAGTAACTTTTTGTGCGCTGGTCTAAAAATTATAAACTACTCAACTTCGATGAACTAGTTTATCTTCAACCACTATTGAGTACTTTACTCATCTTGGATTGGTTTTCAAGTAAAACTTATAAAACAAAGAGAATGATGAATGAGCAGATACACTATAAAGACAATGACAAAGGATTAAAACTTCAATACTTGAGATTTTATCCTGGTTCAGCCCCGAGCCAACCTCTAGTCCCCGAATTCCTTTCTGAGTTTTATCCACTAGTGTTTCTTTCCTTCTTTAAGTGGAGAAGCCTTTATAGTGGGTAGAAGTGATTATAAAATGTTCATTCCTTTCTAACTACCACTCAACTTACAGTTTAGGTACCCTTTTTAAACTGTCACTCAAATTAAATTGAATATTTACGAAATAATGATTTCAACTTATAATATGCATTGAATCCATTTACAATGTTAAATCTACTTTCTCTCTGTTACAATCAGATGGAGCGAATTTCGTTTGCTATAGAATTCTTGAGTTTAGAATTTTAGAATGCTGGGAATAATTTTGATAGCATTTCAGCTCTTAAGAAATTCAAGGTGATTCACTAAGTTAAATGTCTGCTTTAGTCTTCTATTTATACTTGAGGTCTTAGAAGTAGCTGTTGCAAACTTTCATCCTGAGTTAATCTTCAATTTCTCTTCTCTTCACCACTTTCAAATTTTTTCTATTTGAAACAAATTCTAGGATATTTAGAGACAGAGAATATGGACGTTGAGGTGCGAGATTAATTCGTTAATCTTGATTCATCAAAAGCTCATTTTCTTCAAGAAATTTTGTTCTGATAGAGAGGCACATGAGATGCAACATGGAGGCTTGAGATTTTTTTAATTGCTGATGTTGTAGAGTTGCGCAGAGACATTGAGAAACGACACATGTCAGAAGATAACTTTTACGTTGGACGCTGGCGAGGAATCTCCAACATTCTATGCTGAGACCTTTTAGTTGTGAGGACCACCTGAATATCTTCTTTAATCTTAGCGCTTTTTCTCCTAAATAACATCAAAGTAATATTCCGTTTCTAAAAAATAGAGTTAAAAGAACATGTGCCATTTTATTCTCTAAGTGTCAAAAGAACTCAGCTTTTAATAAATAAAAGCTACTCAACTTCGATGAGTCTATATCGTACAAACTATGTAATACTGAGCCCCACTCAACTTTTCTTACTCTAAGCTATAACTTAATTAAAAACTCAGTAAACTGAGTTGTTTTTCCTTAAACAAACTCAAATAAACTTATTTAATTTAGAGTCTAATTAGTACTCAATTAATTTCACTATCCTAAATAGTTTGTTATTTCCAAAACTTTTTAAGTACTATGAACTTGGGTTCACCAATCTCCCCCATTTTGGAACAAATAAAAAACAAGGTAGTAGAAGAGATTAATTGAATAAATAGTTTATAGATATAGAGATACCTGATAGATGATGTAAGACTCCCCAATGCTGAGTGAATTCCTTAGTTAGCTTGGACTCCATCATACTGACTGGATTCTCTTCAATCAGCGTAACTCCCCCATACTTAGAGGAATTTCTTTAAACTTGGGACTTTGTCTTACTCAACTTCTCCTTAAGGTTGTTCTTAATTAATTCCTGCAACAGTTTATAAGCAAAAATAACATAGCATATATATCAGATAGAAAGTTTTTTTTTTAAAAAAAAATTTACCTCATCTGGGCTTACATTAAATAGAAAGGAAAATTCCCAACCCACCCCGAATGTGATTCGAACCTGGGACCTCTAGAGTCCACAGCTTCTGTCTTAACCACTAGGCAAAGACCTCAATCACGATCAGATAGAAAGTTAAGAAGCTCTTAACTTGATAAAATAAACTTGTAGTTTTTCATTGATAAAATAACTTAGTTAGTACACAAAAAGTGTCCAATACTAAGTGATTACTGATTAACACTATTATAAGTTTATTTCTAGACCTATTAGTCGAACTGGCCGGGTTGGGCTTGGCGGGCATTTTACAAAAAACGTTAACCCCAAGCCCGTACTTTAAAACTTCGGGCTCGAGCCGGGCTTGGGTCGGGCTAACAAGGTCATTCCCAAAACCATGAATATTTTTTTGTTATAATTTTTTTATTAAATTAATAGAAAAAATATAAAATAAGTCAAAATATGTTTAAATTTTAAATATAATTGCATTATTTACTTAAAATCTTTGATATTTGGTAACATCTATTGTAATAAAGTATAAGAATTTAATAGGATAAAATATAAAATCTTAGAATAATTATAAATTTAATGTATAAATATATAATAAATAAATAAAATTATTCGTCAGGCCGGGCTTGGGTATTTATGTAAAAACCAAGCCCGGCCCATATATTTTCGGGCTTTGAGGGGCTCAGGCTTGGGCTGGGCTTTTTAAAAAAATGAATGTCCAAGCCCGGCCCATTGAAGCGGGCTTAGGCCGGGCAATAGGTCTATTTATTGCTATTTTAAATTTATCTACTGGTGTGCAGATGTTGAGAAGAAGATGATCCGCCACTCTTTGGATAATTTTGATAGCGTTATTGGTGATGTTGATGTTGTTGTTGATGTTTTTTCTGTTGTTGAGGTTGTGGATGCTAAGGTTTTTGCAAAAGTGAAGATCTATATTGTTGAACCATCCTCTGAGCATCTTCAACTACTTTCTCCCCCTTTGTTATATGCCCCTTAACCATTTGTTCAAGGCATATATTAAAGGAGTCGAGAGTAGATTGAAAGTTATCTTGCTTACTAATAAGGGTTGGAGAGATTTCATGCTCTAGTCTCTCCTCACCTTCTAGCGAAAGAATATCGTGATCATTAAGCTCTCGTGGAAGCAAATGATGACACCTGATGAGATGAGCAATTCGGTCGAATCCTTAGCATGAGAACTGTTGAAAGCACTGCAGTAGACCTCTAAAATCTGATGTAGATGGAGTAATCTTCAGTTTTGCTTCCATGTCAATGATCCATGGGAACAAGTTGTTCATAGACTTAGCTGTGAACTCGATGTCCCTTGCGTCATACATCCTAGTTGTAACCAGTTCATCCACATTCAATTGAATATCATGAAGATGATCCTTGAGGGCATTCAGCTTCTTATGCACTGAGAGACCATTGTCAAGGTTAAGAGACTCAGTAGGCTTAGGAAATAGCCTGCCCATTGCTTCTAGTAAGGTGTTCTATGCTTTCTTCACTAAATCATTATTGTTGTCATTAATGACCTTGTAGAATGAGTCAAGTTTTTCTCTAAGCTCATCAAGGTTCAGCATAGGCTTGTCCATTTTCTTAGCAGCATGTTAAACTATCCTTTTGACTCAATCAACCTTCTTATCATAACTTACCATTAGCTTGGACATCTTCTCCATAAAATTTCACATATTTTTCCTGAGATCTTTATTTACATCGATATTCTTAGACAACTCACTGATCTTATTATCGGTTCTTATCTTGATCTTGTCCTGCTCCTCGCCAAACTTGTGAAACTATGTAGTTTGAGTAGCCAAAGTGTCATTCAAACTACTATACTATTTCGTAGCAGCATCTATGCTACCTTTCACTTTTCCTACCACTGCATTCACAATGACAGTAGAAGTTGGGATATAAGAGATGATTACGTTGAGCTGAGCTAAGCTGTAGAATCAGCCAGCCTAGTTAGGATTAGCACCATCTTATCCACGAGGCTTTTTGCTCTTTCTCTTGCAAGATGATTCTGAATGGTGAACAAGCTCCCTTGAATCTTCTCAAACTCTTCAAAATATATTGATTTTCGAGGGTATGCTAGAGTGTTCATCAAACTCAAGAAGCTATGCTTTCTTCTTCACGGATAAGTCCATCAATTCTCGCGATAGTAGTAATTGGCTTACTGCACCATCCAACTTAGCGTCAGTTTAGAGAGTTGGGAATTTCTTCCTAGCCAACTCCCGTATCTGAGCCAAGATGGCTGAATCAGCCAAGTCCTCTTGGACTAGCATTCTGCTGGAGGGAGTTGCTTCATTAGTTGTAAAATCTACCTTAGCAGCTTCCTCACTTGCTTTTCCTTGCTGAACGGAGTTCTTAGCTTCAATAACTTCCTTAATAAGAGGGATTAGAGGGGTAGAGGTTGGTTTGGAAGAAAGGGTAGGAGTAGATGTATTTTGTATAGTTTAAGTAGAAGGGGAGGTTAGTTTAGACTTAATGGGAGAAGGAATGATTGAAGTTTTAATATTTGGAGGTGGTGAAGAGTGCATGGTCTTTTCTTGAGAATTATTTGGAGAGGAAGAAATGGATTGGTAAATTTACAGGAGGAGTTTTAGAAGGAGAATTTACAATGTATGGAGGTATTTGAGAATTTACAGAAGAATATTGTTCAAGATTTACAAAGGGATTTTGAGAAGGATTTAATGAATAAACGGGGGAAGGATTTTGAAGTACCTGTGGGTTGGCTGTTTGACCCAAGGATGGGTTAACCTCAGGTAACTCAATCTGAGAGGGAAGATTCTCAGTTTGCTAAGTGTGAATGGGGCTTGGGATGTTTTCCCTAGGAAGAGTATATTCTTCCTGGTTGATGACCTCTATGTCATCATCATCCTCTTCACTACTCACAACTTGGACATTTCTCTTTGAGCGTATTGTGGTAGTTCTCTTTAGTTGAGTGTCTTTAACCTTGGAAAAAATTTTCTCCACTTCAGTAACAGCTCCGGGAATGATGGTTTCAGGGTCCTCTTTGCTTTTCTTGGAGCTTCCCTGGCTATCATCATCCTTAGCCTCTTCAAATTTACGCTTCTTTTCATGCAAGCTCTGGCCTTCCTCTCTAGCATCTTCTTCTTCCTCTCTTTGTTTCACCTCAGCTTCCCTTTGAGCACAAGTTTTTAATTTCATTTTATTTCTTGGATTGGCTTGAGGTTGGGCAGAAGTATATTTTGCCCTTGCTTTTGTTGGGCTTTATCTTACCCTTTGAGTCCTAGCTTTTGCCTTTAGAGAGGTGGGAGCAGGAACAATTGAAATTTTCTCCAGCTGAGTAGAAAGAGGAACATCATCTGTGGTCTCATCACTAAACCCTTCATAGTTTACCACAAATTCATCCTCATCCTCTTTTAGGACATTTGTTAGAATCACTATTGGTTCAACTTTTTCCTTCTTCGGCTTCACATCCTAAATCTTGGTGTATCTTGTGTGAACTTGTTGATACTTCAGTTTGCTGAATGATTGAAGTCCATAGTCTTTTTCAGCGGCACTACGGTTTCTCAGGTCCACCAATGAACTTGGAGATGTCCATCCTCACAACCTTTGTAATGGCGGTGATCAAATACCTATAGTGGTATAGGGTAGTAACTTTGGTTAAATGATGAAGAATCTTCACTAGCTAGTTAAGTTGTTTCCCCTCTACCATATGGTAGACCACACACCTTTCAAAATAAGTGTATCTGCTAAGGGAAATCATCTTTGGTAGCAGCATCGTGATCAAAAGTTCATTCCATGCCCTCGCTGTCTAGCTCATGCCAGAGGCTGCTATTTCAACGGAACCATAATCCATTGTAAGCTCCCAATCTTCCGGCATAGCCACTAGCTTCTCATCTCCATTCCTTCTCAGTTTGGTACCCTTTTGTGATATATTAAGGAGACTTCCAATCAATTTAGCATAAATTAGATAGGAGTTGTGAATGATTTCTACCATCAAGACGTCATTGAAGCCCTCAATTGTGTAGAGATTGTAGTAAAATTTCTGAATCAGCTCCTTGATTGCAGGTCCTTGGAATCGCTCCAAATGGCAGCAAGTGCCTCATTTTTCTTGGCAAACCTCTTCTTTAATCTATCCTTCTTGGATTTAGGACAGAACGACTTGATATAGCCCTTAAAGCCACAGCCAAAGCATTTTATATCTTTCCTGTGCTCCTTCCTTAGGTCCATGCTAGTGCTGAGTTACCTTGTTTTTGCTGAGAAATTTCTTCTTGGGGAATTTCTAATCCTTCTCCATGAAGCACTTGAATCGCCTCATGAGAAGTGCTATCTTCTTATCTAAATCACTACTGGTTAATTCTTCAAACGAGTTAGCTTTTAGGATAATGGATCTGCCCTCTTTCTCCTTACCTTTACTCCTTTTGGAGTCATCAGTATATTTCCTTAGGGATATCTCCTAAATCAGTTATCAACTCATCATAGCTGTAGGTCTTAAGGTCGTGAGCTTCCTCAATCATGCTCTTCTTGGCATCCCACTCAACAATGAGAATTAGAAGAATCTTCTTCACCATTTCTTCTTCGGTGAACTCCTTACCCAATCTCTTCAGTTCATTAATGATATTAATGAAACTGGTATTCATGGATTGAATACCCTTGCTAGCTCCCATCTGGAACAGCTCATACTCTTGGAGCATGATGTTTATCTTAGACTCCTTGACCTTGTCGATCCCCTTATAGGTGATCTCCAGCTTCCTCTAGATTTATTTTGATGTCTCGCAGCCTGAGACCCTATTAAACTCTATAAGATCTAGCTCACAATGTAAGTAATTGATGTCTTTCACATTCTCTTTGGGAAGCCTTAGGTCAGCATCATCATAACCTTCTGGATCAACTAAGACACATTTCCCATTTCGCATAATTGCGGGGCCTAACTCTATTGCTAGCCAGGCTTGCATTCTTTGGGACTGAATAAAATTTTTCATGTGGTTTTTCCAAAACGTGTAGTGTTGGCCATCGAAGAGTGGAGGCTAGGTTACAAACATTCCTTTTTTTAAGGAGTGTTGTATGTCCTGAGCCAGAACTGAAGTTATTGTAAGCCATTTGGATCTTTAACTCTTAGATGATGAGTTTGGAAGCTGAGCACTCCACTACACCACTTGCTGGTCCGAGATAGCTTAATTAAGTGAGCATAGGTTGGTAAATGTAGTTACTTAGTTCATTTTTAGATTTATAAAAATTCTTTCCAAGTTTAATTTTTATATGTGTGCTAAGTAACTTATGTTGTGCGCTGGTCTAAAACTATAAACCACTCAGCTTCGCTGAAATAGTTTATCTTCAATCTGTGCTGAGTACTTTACTCAGCTTGGATTGGTTTTTCAAGCAAAACATATAAAACAGAGAGAATGATGAATGAGCAGATACAATCTAAATACAACGATAAAGGATTAGAACTTCAACACCTAATATTTTATCCTGGTTCATCCCCAAGCCTACCTCCAATTCCCGGAATCCTTTCCTATCTTTAATCCATTAGTGTTTCTTTCCTTTATTAGGCAAAGAAGACTTTACAGCGAGTAGAAGCAATTACAGAAAGTACCATCCTTTTAAACTACCATTCAACCTACAATTTAGATACCCTTCCTAATCTATCACTCAGATTTAATTGAAAATTTGTGAACTAAGAATTTCAACTTATCAAATGCGTCAAATCCTTTTACAATGTTAAATCTAATTTCTCTCTATTACAAATAGATGGAACAATATGCATTCGCTTTAGAATGCTTAAGTTTGGGATTTCTGAACGCTGGGAATAATTTTGGTAGTATTTCGACTCTTTAGAAATTCGAGATGTATCACTAAATTTGAACTTCTGCTTCAGACTTCTCTTTATGCTTGAAGGTCTTGGAAGTAGCCATTGCAAACTTTTCGTTCTGACTTGATCTTCAATTTCTCTTCTCTTTACAGCTTTCAAATTTGTCCGTTTCAAACAAATTTCAGGATGTTTAGAGACAGAGAATATGAACGTTGAGGCGCAGGATTAATCCGCTAATCTTGATTCATCAAAAACTTGTTTTCTTCAAGTAATTCCATTCTGATAGAGAGGCGCATGAGATGCAACGTAGAGGCTTGAGATTTGTCAGATTGCTGACATTGCAGAGTTGCGTAGAGAAACTGAGAAACAGCGCATGTCAGAGATACCTTTGACATTGGACGCTAGTGAGGAATCTCCAACATTCTGTACTGACAACTTTTAGTTGTGAGGACCACCTGAATATCTTCTTTAATTTTGGCATTTTTTCTCCTGAAAAGCATCAAAGGAATATCATGTCTCTCACAGACAAAGTTAAAAGCGCATGTGTCATTTTATTCTCTAAGTATCAAAAGAACTTAGCTTTTAATAAATAATAGATACTTAGCTTCGCTGAGTCTATATCATATAAACTATGTAATGCTCATCCTCACTTAGCTTTTCTTACTCTAAACCATAACTTATTAAAAAAAACTCCGTAAACTGAGTTGTTTTCCTTAAACAAACTCAAGTAAACTTATTAATTAAGAGTTTACTTATTACTCAATTAATTTCACTATCCTAAACAATTTGTTATTTCCAAAACGTTTTAAGTATTGTGAAGTAATATTAACTTGAGTTCAACAAATTATAATCTTGTAGATAAGAAAGCTTTATGTGTTCCCTCTTTGACTTTTTGTTCAGTTTCTTCATTTTTCTCTGCAAATGTATCTTTTATTGTTTCATCTGCAAAACTTGAATCATTATAAGTAAAGATATTCTCATAACAGTTTACATTCCTGGATACAATTACCTTGTGCAAATCAAGGTTATATAGCTCGTAAGCTTTCATTCCATTTTTAAGCCCAAGAATATAGCTTTGTCAGCTATATTACTAAATTTTGTCATGTTCCTCAATAAGGTACTAACAAACAATATAAGAGTCTTTCTCAACCATTCCTTGCTCCTCAAATTCTTTAAAACCGGAAACTGCATTTGGTTTACTAAACCTAGATTTGAAATTGGGAGGATGTCTGTTCTTTTTCAAGCAATTCACCGCAAGGTGATTCCATTTACAAAAAAAACACACGCCTTTCTTCTAATTCTGATTATTCTGGAAAAACCATTGTCTCTATTAATTGTTCTGATTACTACAACCTCCAACATTTTGATTATATAAACCTCATTTTGATTACCAAAATTTCCATTATTATAATGAAAACCTAAATTTCATTCTGACATTTCTATGAAAATGATTCGTAACCATAGAGGCCAAATCTTGAATACCAATTTCTTTTCAACAACATTAGACTCTCTTTTAAAATAAAAAAAAAAAATTATATTCATAGCCGCCATTGATTCTGTTGCCATAATCCGAGTTTTTATACTAGAAAAAGAAGAATTCTATCTATTTAAAAAGCAAATCACAAGATTCACTTCTTGTTTCTTACGAAGTGCAGCAGATTTATTACAAAAACAACCCTCACAAAAACAAGATGACAGAAGATTTAAACTGGTAAATCCATCCCATGAAACTTGCAAAGAAGGAAAGTAATTAGTCAATGACCTATTACCTTGTGAAATCATAAAGAATTTTGTCTATAAATTTGTAATGCGGTACATATATAACTGCGCAAAATGTTCTTTTAAATTCTCCTAAGGTTACTCTGCATGCTCAAATCCCAAAATAGATTGTGCCATCGAATAACTTAAAGACCTAAGTATCCAAGAAAGGATCATATTATTGCACCGACATTAAAAAGGATCATATTATCGCCTTGAACAGGTTTATGGATAGTACCATCTACAAATTTCAATTTGTTCTTCTTCATGTTCTGACCCTAGAATGGTAATTTGTTTAGTCCAATAAAGGGAAACAAGAACTAGAGATAGATTATCTCTTGGATGAAGGTAATGAGGACTATTCTCATCAATTCGGGTTTGATTTATATCAGCCATCGAGAAATTGAATCAAAAAATGCAAAAATGAAAAACACAAAGAAAACGAAGAAAATTCTCTGCAGATCAACGAAAGCTTTGAGCAATACGCTCTAATACCATGTGAAGTTATCAACTAGAAATAGAAGTTAACGATCTAAAAAGAGAACAAAGAGAAAGTAATTTTTATTGATCGAAAAAGATGAATCATAAAACATTAGGTTATAGAGAAGAGGAATTCAGCCTTGCATGCAACGACTAATTCCCAATTACAAAGTAAAATAACTATATTACCCTTGATAACTAATGGTCATATTTACTAATATAAACTAACAAACTAATTGACTGAAACTTGACTTAATTTGATATCATGAATATTGCTTGCTAGTTTTTTAAAATCACTTACCCTTTTTTTTAAAAAAAATCAAATACCCCTTTCAAAATAAAATGAAACCACGACACATTTTTTGAAGTTTACCTTAACTTTTATTATCTTACATATAAATTTTTTTTCTCACTAGCATTGTATAAATCGTTGGTACTATTGCTTTATCCCTAGTATAAAGTGCTAAACCATCGATTTATGCCATATAATAACCTGGTATAAAGCATTTATATAGCTTTAATACCACACAAAAATTTAGTATTAAGCACCAATACCACTTTCATACCACAAAAAGAACTTGGTGTAACACGTGATTTCATTCTTGCTCATTTATTGTTCTTCTGGTTATCATATTGTCCTGATTCTTACTGAGTAGCATCAAGTTTTCTTAATTTGGAGATTTTCGGTTTTATTTTTTAAGCTTCATTATTGTTTTTCTGGCATGTTTCCACATCAAAAACATTTTCCGATGGAGGATATTGCAATTTTAGTTTGTTAAGGTGGAGCTAAAAATGTCAATTTTGTTTTTTAGGCTTTTTTGCAATTCTTGCATGTTTGCGCATCAAATAATTTTCGAAGGTTGAGATGATAGTTTTGGTTGATTGCATTGGAGCTTGAATTTAAGTTTCAGGTTGTTACAGATTCATTTTTTTCATCTAAAAATTGGATATAACAAGCTTACGAACATGTGATCTCTTTTGTGTAACAACATATTTTAATTCTTGGATTTGAGTGTAGGTAATTAAAAATAATTTTTTTTTAAACCTCCAGAGGAACAATACGTTCCTCCATTGGAAAAAGTTTGAGGGTGAAAATTTCGGGGCGCTCGTCCCAACTAAGTTGATGCGATGCGCTGACCTACAAAACACCCACTCTTCTTTTTATTTAAAGGAACATGTCACAAATTGTGAAACACACAAGGGTTAAAAAGTTGAATTACAAGAGTTTAAAGCTAGCAAGTGACCTGGATTAACAAAAATGTCCGAGGTCAAAAAACAAATGGAATGCTTATTACAATGGAAAACAAACCAACACAAATGAATACTTTTGATGAAAATGTCCTCCTCATCTAATACACCTTCGAACACAAAACGATTTCTTCTCTTCCAAAGAAACCATGAAATGATGAACTAAAGAGAAGTCCCAAAGTCTTGGTTGGATTCATGCCGAAAGAATGATTGCCATACTTCCAAAAAATTGAGCAACGTCGATGGAAGAGGGGTTGGGAAGTTCAACCATGATAGAAAATGATTCCAAACACGAGCACTTTTATGGCAATGTAGCAAAGTGTGGTCGAGGTCCTCGGTTTTGGAACAAAAGGGGCAAGATGCGTTTGTTATTGAAGAACAACAGCGAGAGGGGAGAAATGAACAAGTTGGCAGTCGTCCATGAAACATAAGCCAACCAAAAAATTTAATTTTTGGTAATAAACATGAGCTCCAAATGGTATTAAAATCTGCTGCTAGTTTGGGCCATCTAGGAGAATCGTAAAATCCAACGCAAAAAGAGGTTGAAGTGAAGTTAAGGTCATCACCTAAGTCCCAAACAATTTTTTCCGTAGCATGATTGAATGATAAATGGCGGTGGCTGTCCGGCAGGGGCTGAAGATTGGGACTATTCTTGGTATAGTCGGTTGATTGCGGCTGAAATAGGCTCGGATTCGTATTATTAATCACGCAACGGAGATGCCCGCAACGATCCCTAAGTGAAATACATAAGGAATGCTTCCAAAAGGGCATAGAGTAATTGTCAATTACGCATACAAAATAGCAGCCCCTTTCCACATTGCATTCCTTCATGTTGCACATTAAAAAGAAGTCCGGGAATAATGATGTTAGCGATTGGTGATAAGTTTATAATTACACTTATTATCTTGATATTTTTACTTATAAAATGATGTGGTTTAGAGTCATTTTATACTTCATATAAAAGATTTCACGTGGTATGTAGTTGTTTTTTATGCAAGTGCAGAAACTAGGTGAATCTTGGGAGTGAAATGA
>CATIWQ010451943.1:0-17016 GCA_949673415.1 Euphorbia schlechtendalii | reverse complement strand
AACTCCACTAAAACACTCTTTACTCTGACCACTGACTAGATCGTCGGAGGATCTTCGCCGGAAACAACTCCGGCCGAGGATTTGTTTTGCAGGACCTTTGAAGACTCAAGAAGCGGAAAGACACTTATTGACGGACATCACAGTATCATTTACAAATCAAATTTAATCAAATAAAATTACAAAAAAAAACTAATAATATACATCATCAAATATTTTGATGAGCCATAATGGGGAGTTTACTGACTCTTGTACAAAGAAACATCATTCATCGTTTGCATCAATTTTGTCGCTACAAATATCTAAAAGAATGAGGAAAACAAGATCATTTATTAAATATTTAACAATAAAAATAAAAATTGAAAATAGAGAAGAAAAACTTCCTCATCGATCAAATTCCATGAATCTTCGCAATTCTCATCACCACAATGTTTATCAAATCAACTGAATGATATTCTTGCTTGTATTGATCGAAAGAGTAATTCGTGCTGATAACGTGTTATAAATAAAATAAATCAATAAGAATATACATAACATGAATATATAGAAATGTGGAGAATAAGAAATATGGAATTCTATTATTATCATACTTAGTAATTGTGTACAACAAATCTATATATATATAAGCAAATGTCAAGTACTTGCAGAGACACAAGTTATACAAATTTATATACAAAAATGGAGAGTTAATGGACATCAACATTATTCAATATATATGTTACAAACCTTTATTTACAACAAATAGTTTATTTTATAAGAATAAATGAAATATTTGAACCATATATTTTAATAAAAATTTTATATATCTCTATTTCGAAATTCGAATTTTCAGATACAATATAATTAATTTTGGAAATTTTATTCAGAACAAATTCATCATAAAATTTATCTATTAACTTTATTATTTATTACATCATTCCTTATTCAATTTATGTGCACCGTCAAAAAAACTTCTTAGATTAATATTTGAGTAAGATGAATGGGTAATTTTTCTAAGTAATTAGTCATTAGATAGATTATTTTTTAAGGTCAACTTAGTCAATATACTCTTAAAGTACTGATCTACTCATTTACATATTTAATTTTAAGCAAACCCTTATAATATATATGTTTCATGAGATGAATATAACATAAAATATGACAAAAATGATTGAAACAATGTGAAATATACTATAGATTATTTGTTTAAAATCTATCATAGCTGATTTTAATCATTACTTTCATGAAATATTTATTACATGAGTATATACAAATATAAATTCTTTTATTTCATCTAAGAATAATTATTCCATTTCGTCCCAAAAACAAAAGCAAATAGTCTAATGGACATTGTTTTAAAGATCGTCGCCTAGGTCCACCTAGACGTTAATTTGAGGATCACCGCTCGATCATCTTAGCCTCGTCGACTAGTGTCTAAGTCTCACTTAAACTTCGATTAATCCCCGCTTAAGCTTCCAGAGTCTCTGATCGCCCGACTAACGTCTAGCGCTTTTTAAAACACTTCATAAACATATTTTTATATCATGACTCATGAGACAACATTCATCCCCATAGACGGGGATGATTTCTTGTGCATAATTAAGATGAAGGAAGTACACGTTGTTTCATAAACGAATTGTGCTATTTTTATTCAAAGGGAAGGAGATATGAGGGCCTTTCTATTCTCTTACAAAGTCAACCATCGTTGAGAGACAAACATGTGTATATTTATGATTGGCAATGAACCAAAATTTGTGCCACTTAATTTTATAAAATGAATACCATAAATAACAGTTTTCCCCAAACAATTGCTTCTCCTAATCTCAAACAACTTTCTTGCCTTCTCTATATACATCTTATCAAATCTCAGGTCATCTAAGAAGCTACAAAATATAATGGCAGTGGAGACAGTCGCACCGGCTCCTGCTCTCGCCTCCTCTCCTGCCCCCACTGCTGCTGCCGCTGCCGACCTCGCCTCCATGGCACAAGCTCAGCAAAAGAAGAACAGGATTCAAGTCTCTAATACCAAGAAACCCCTCTTTTTCTATGTTAATCTTGCTAAGGTCTTACAAAAGTGGTGCTTGTTTTAATGTTTTGTAGTCATATATATTTCAATAGTATTTATAATGATCTTTTATCTGTTTGTAACAGAGGTATATACAACAACATAATGAGGTTGAGCTTTCTGCACTGGGCATGGGTATGGCAAACCAATTACAATTATTTATCTGTAGAGTTAATTTTAAATATAATTTCAATATGCGATATCTTTCTTTACTTTCAAAATAGTACTTAAATTTGACCCATTTCATTAAGATATTGATTGTTTACTGTTTCATTTTTTTTACGTCGTGTATGATTATATTTATAAGGAGAGTGTGTATGGGAAAAGAAGTTCAATTCAAGAAAGACATAGATGGATGATATTTACATGGTTTGATTTTTTTTTTCTTTATTTGATTACAGCAATCACCACAGTCGTCACAATTGCTGAGATTTTGAAGAATAATGGATTAGCCACCGAGAAAAGTAAGAATTTATTAATTAATTCAAATGCAATTTATTTTTTATCTAACCATTCACGATCATAAATATTATTGTGATTGATTATGAACAGAAGTATTGACATCTACAGTAGGCATGAAGGATGAAAATAAAGGGCGGCTGGTGCAGAAGGCTAAGGTAAACATTGTATAATTACAACTACTTTGTGGCAAATTCAAAAGGGCTAGATTACACTTTATAGTGATAAAAATTAACAAATTGGGTTTTATTAATTGATTGATGTGTAGATCGAGATAGTGTTGGGGAAATCTGAGAAATTTGATAGTATAATGGACACTACAAATGTAGCGGCGGAGGCAGGTTCCAAGGAAGAGGAGGAGGAGAAGAATGAGAAGATAGCACAAACACAGTAGATAAGAGAATAGGCCAATTTGATTGGTGGATGTTGTAGTTGTATGCCTCAAGTTTTGTTTCTTTTTGTTTGCCATTTCATAATAGTGAGTACGTAAGGAAAACATAGGTGATTGTTTCATATACATATATAAATGAAAGTGATGTCATTTTGGAACCATGCAGCTCTACTTTTGAGTTTGTGTATCGTTTCATTTTTTGAACATGTATCTCTTAGCTTATGCTACAAGAGGTGCGTGCCCTACGTATTAAGAAATTGTGCTTGCTTTTTTTTTTTACAATATGACTTCTTTTTCTTTCATGATAAAAATTAAAGTATTCAATAAAAAGTTAATCACAATCAAACATAAGAAAATTTACTCATTTAAAACAACAAGCATACCAAAGAATATGAAAATAATTTTCATATCCTAAATAATTAGTAATTTAGCCTTTACATTAGTAAGCCGAGGGATCACCTTATTGCTAATGTCTCCCATACTTTGTATAATTTTTTACAACTGAAATTTTCGCAAACCGGTAACCCTTAAACTCACTCTTTATTTAAACCATGGACAAAGACTCAATGGTTAGGTAGTGTTTGGTTCACATTCTGATTATTCCATAAAATAGAATATTAATAAATGAAATGTGATAGACTATTTGTGTTGGATCCATCGTAGATATTCCTAACAATAACAAGTTATCACACATTGGACATGACCACCGGCGGACATCTTGGCTCATCCAGGAAATCTATCATGTTTGGCATGGTAAGGTATAACAACTAGGAGAAAGATGATTAAAAATTTGAAAAAAAAATTGAACATGGCTGATTTCAGATTTCAGATTCCTTCGTTGTAGCTAGCCCAATTTTCTAAATAAAATGATTTCTTTAATAGAATTCGAAAAATAAAATTATAATATTGTTGTTTCAGATATAGTCACAATAACAAATTACAGTTTTCTTATATAAAATAAAATTAATTAAGTTAAATTCATTAATAAAGCCTCTGAAGGAAAATATTAAGAGGTGTTTCTCTAAACTTAAAAGTCAGTCAAACCTGCTTAAAAGTAGAATTTTAAATTAAAAGTTACTCAGTTTAGTGTTTCTCTAAACTTTTTTTAACTTAGAAAAGTTACCTTTTAGTAAAAAGTAAGAAGCAGCTAATACTTACTTCTAGAAAGTGACTTTTTTTTAAATCTACTTTTTGACCAAACAAATTACAATATTATCCCTATATTATATTCAACACCCAATAACCTTTTTAAAAGTATGTCCTTTTTAATCTTTTCAAAATTTAACAACTTATAAGTAACTTAGAATTTAGTTTTGAGAAACACTTTTAATGACTTAAAAATAATTTTACAGAAATACTTAACTACTTATTTTAAAACTCCTTAAAAGTTAAAAAACACTTTTAAGTTAGAAGTTACAAGTCATAAGTTCGGAGAAACACCAAAATTCACTTACCAAAACTAATTTGAAGTCCAGACTTTTATCAAGCCACCAGCAAAACTACGCCGTTTTTTCAAGTAGCCCGGGACTATTCTCAGAATATGAGGGCATAACTGTCAACCAAAAAGCTCATATTGAAATCGATTTCAAATCACAAAAACAAAGCTGAAAAATATAAACCCTAACTTTTATCAATCTATTCCCATCTGCCGCGTCTCCCTCAATCTCTCAAAACTTCGGAGCTATCCACCATCAGCTTGTTACTGCTCCAACTGCTGCCCATTGCCGTCTTCTTTGCTGCTGCTCATAGCCGCTGCCTCCACTGCTGTCGCTTTTCGTTTCTCTCGGTAAAAAAATTGTCAATTTATATGCTTTTTCTTATAGTTTCAGGTTTCATTGTATCTGTTTCTGTGTGTTAATTTCTATGGCTACTTTCAAGTTTCAATTCATACGATTTTTTCAATTTATGTTTTATTTTAAATTAATCCACTCGGCATTTTCTTTCAGTGGTTTCACTGCTTATTTATGTTCCTGCAAACTACGGTGGTGTCTCAGTATTTTATCGGGCTTTTTGGTTTGATGATATGTATGGCTTGGTATTTTGAACCGTAAAAACTAAATTGTTTTCTCCTAAACTAAGCCCTTGTTTGGTTATGGAAAATCATGGTACAGTAAAAAAATGTATGGTTCCAAAATTCTTCAGTTTCTGGTTTTTGGAACCTTGAAAAAGTCATCGAATGTAAAAAACCGTGGGACTGAACAAGTGATTATAATTTTTTTAATTGAAATGAGATTTGAAGGAGATCAGGGTGATTTTAATCTATACCATACCATGAAAAAACCAAGTGCCAGAGAAAGGCTAAAAATTCTAATTTTTTTATTTGCTCTACAATAGCAGTACTTATTTTTTCATTATTGTTACTGATCATACAAATATTAAAATTTTTAAACTCTCAGCTAATATTTGGGTATGTATTTGTATATAATTATAATTGCATCCACTGTAAGAATATGTATTAGGTCACCAGCTCAGTAATCCATTTTGAAATTTTCAGGGCGACTTTTTAAATTAAGTGTTTAATGTTGAGTAAATATCTATTTCTCGAAGTTTTCAAATTTTAGATATGAATTTTTTTTTTGTTAAAATTATGTATGTGAGTTGTAATGTATTAAATTTTTCTATGTATTAGTCTAGAATGGTTTAGGGACTGGTTGTGCCTCAGATGCCCCACCTGTTTCCATTTTTAATGTCTGTTTTATTGAAACCTATAAGGTAGATAATATTTGGCTCCTGATTTCTTTTCTGTTTGGATGATGCTTAATTAAGAGTTTTGTTAGAAAGCTGATGACCGGAATTGCGCCAACTATTTTTCTGCTGTTTGGGGCTCTCCATTGTTTCTTAGTCTCAAAGTATAATCGCATTTTATTAGAGTTTGTCAATTATAATGATCTGCATTTCAATTTTTTGTTTACTACTGATATAGTTTATATTTGTGTTTTTGTTAGAATAACACTGATGGAAGAAATTGATCAAAACATTGGTGAGCATGGTGTGGATCAAGTGGAAAATCATGTTGTTAATTTTAGTGTCGAGCATGGTATTGAATCTGCTATTGACCATGGCCTAGATCATGATGCTGATGATGGTGAGGATCACGGTGATGATAATGGGGATGATGATGTTGTTGATCATGGTGTTGATAATCCTATTGATCAAGCAATTGATAATGCTGTTGATCAGGAGTTTGATCATGACACAGATCAGGGTGAGGGTGTAGAGCATAATATGGAACATGCCTTAGGTCAGGATGTGCAGCACGTCATAGGTCAGGATGTGGATCACACAATAGAACATGTTGCAGATCAAGTACCTGAGAATTTTCAGGCTCAAGAAAAACATGGGCATGGTGAGGATACTGTTGCTGTAGGTGATGAAAAGAAGTGGCCTGGATGGCCTGGGGAGAGTGTGTTCCGAATGTTGGTTCCAGCTCAAAAGGTTGGTAGCATAATTGGACGCAAAGGGGAGTTTATTAAGAAATTAGTTGAGGAAACAAGAGCTCGCATTAAGATATTGGATGGTCCTCCAGGCACAACAGAAAGAGCTGTAAGTTTGTATTTTCTTTTTCTGCACATTTAATAGTTAATGTAGATTAAAATGGTTAGAGTGTGTGTACTCGGATTATGCACGAAAAATTCTTTGCCTTGCAGTATATGGTTAAAACACGTAAAATTGACATGAGTTCTTATTCTGTCTCTCTCTGTGTGCATTTACCAGTTTTATAATATGTTTAAGTGTTCATGTTTGTTTTGATTGGGAATCTGGATTTCATGTGGTTCAGTTTCAGAAAATATGCATAGTAATTGTAATGAAGGTACACTAATTTATATAAAATAATTAATATTGAACACGAAAAGAACAATATTTGGTCAAACGAAAAGTCGACAAAATGTATAACAGTTAAAATGTCTTTGAGTGGTGATGATATCTGGAATAAGAAGAGTTTCTTTTCTGACGGCATATTTATAAGCTACCTGTAACATCATTTTCAATTCCATAAAGTTAATCCATAAAACACGAAAAGCGGCTATATGGTAATGTTGGAGAAAGTGATATGTAGCATCAGAATTAGGAAGCAAATTTAGGTGCTTCCCTTCCACCCTTGTGGAGTTTTTTGTTCCTGAAGATCATCAAGTTACAATAGATGTAAAATTTTGGCTGTAGTCTGTGCTTCTGTTATAATATTCAGAGAGATTTCTTCGATACAATATAATTCTTCCAGTCTATTACCAATTAAGATTAGTGTTGTAACTAAAGAACCATTCTTGGAGGTATGCGGTGAAAATTTGAAATTAAATTAAAATAGCATAATATACTCCCTTGTATAAGATTGTAACAGAAGGGAGACGAGATGAAGCCTAATCAGGAGAAATCAAGAAAAATGGCATCTCGTTTTATTGCAATAACAAAGATGATCTGTGCAGGTTGTCGCAAATTTAAAAGGAATCAATCATCATTAGGACCCCATATTGGAAGAACCAATAAGCCAGATTGCAGGGATCAGCATCAGCATTACATGGTGCTGAAAAGTGACTTGAATAAAAAGACACCTTGTACAACCAAATGTTTCAAGAAGCTCTCATTTGATCTGGTAACTTCAGAAACTGGATGGTTGATCACTTGCCGCAGGTTGTAAACACCACATACCTAATCCTTAAAATCAACATTGAAGGATTATGAAAATTATTAACAACGTACGCTACAAAAATTAATAATTGTAATAAACTAAAGCATTAAAATCAAATTGATAATCTTTTCACACTACCATTCTAAATCTTCTGAATAATTTGTGCTCCTCATGGGGATTTTAAATCTTAATGTTTTAAATTTAATTGATATATATGCTAAGTGAAGATGTTAAAAAACTATAAAAATCACTTAAATTTTTTAGGTGTAGTTGGCTGTTTTGAAATCATCAATTGTTAGGTTTAACTTGGATAAAAAAATTCATGATACCGAAAAAAGAAAATATAATTGGAAGAGATTAAGTTGCTCAATTTTGAAATGGCATTAAATTTTCATGTTCCTTGCACCCATTTTACAATGCTGTTACCTAAGTTCAGTTTGGTGTTTGATGTATGAACTTTTGTCCTTGATTAACAGTAATGATGCTGTCCTTATGTATAGGTCATGGTATCTGCCCGGGAGGAGCCTGATTCTTCCCTTCCTCCTGCCATGGATGGCCTTTTAAGGGTACACAAACGTGTAGTAGATGGTTTAGAGGGTGATTCTCCTCAAGTTCCCTCCGGCACTGGAAATAAGGTTTCAACAAGGCTTCTAGTACCAGCGTCACAAGCCGGCAGCTTGATTGGGAAACAAGGAGGAACTGTTAAATCCATTCAGGAAGCATCTGGTTGTATAGTTAGAGTTCTTGGATCAGGTTTTCTCTCTGAAGCTTTGTTTCTAAATTTTATTTATTAATGGTGGATCATTGTGTTGGACCCAAAATGTTATTGGTGCTTGTTTTTGTAAGTTTTTGTCTGAGTCTCTATTGGTTGTGAAAATTGGTGCAGAAGACCTTCCAGTTTTTGCTCTCCAAGATGATAGAGTTGTTGAACTTTTGGGAGATCCTGCTGGTGTGCACAAAGCAGTGGAATTGATTGCTTCTCATCTGAGGAAGTTTCTAGTTGACCGCGGTATAATTCAAGTATTTGAAATGCAGGTAAGCAATTTTCAAAGAAAAATCGATGATTTTATGCGCTGCCAGTCCTAGGTGGAACGCTGATCTAAAAAGTTGTGTAAGCAGATGCAAGCTTCAAAACAACAGATGGAGCAGCATATGCCACCTCATCAATCATGGGGTCCACCTCAAGGTCTTCCACCGAATGCGGGTGGGGGTCCTGGTTTTGTACCAAATCCACAGTATATGCCACCACCTCCACGCCAAATGGAGAGTTTCTATCCTCCTACTGAGTTTCCATCTGCGATGGAAAAGCAACCTCATCAAGGTATATCAGCTTATGGGAGAGAAGCTCCGATGAGTCTCCATGCCGCTTCAAATTCTCAAGCAGCTCCTTCAATGATCACACAGGTCATATCATCTCATTTACCTTTGTAATATGGTTGTCATTTTGTGGGTGCTGGCTTGTCAGATCTTTCTGGGATTGAATTAATGTTATTGTGTTGCTTTTTCCACTTCCATGACATGTTGAACTTGAACCTTGTTATTTGAAGAGAAAATCTGCCAAATTCTGAAAAAGAATACTTGATGCTTGTTGCACAGGTTACGCAACAAATGCAAATCCCATTATCATATGCTGATGCTGTTATCGGTGCTGCTGGTGCAAGTATAAGCTACATTCGTCGTGCCAGTGGGGCAACTGTTACTATACAAGAAAGCAGAGGTGCACCCGGGGAGATGACCGTTGAAATCAGCGGAACGGCTTCCCAAGTTCAAACAGCTCAGCAGCTAATACAGGCAATTATCTAAACATTTTTTTATCTTGTGTATTTTTCCAATCGTTACAAAATCCGATTTGCATGTCTTGCTCTGCCAATCATGTATTATGTCGTCTGATTGTCCTGGTAGTTGACTGGCAGTCGTTACAGTTTTGCTTGCAGATTCACTGCTAATAGTGCGGAATGTGGTGGATTATTATATTGTTATTAGTGTTTATTATCGGTATTCATGGTAGTGCCAAATTGAAATCGAGAATTTTAGGAGATGTCGAGCTAATGAGAATGAGAACCTAGAAAAAGAATAGTAGTCTAGTTGACGAGGATTGCTTCATTTTTATGTGCTGACGTGGAATTTTGGATGATAAACGTGCAGAATTTTATGGCTGAAGCAGCAGCACCGACACAGGCACAAGCAGGGGGTGGGACAGACCAAGGATACAATCCGTATGGCTCTGTGTATGCATCGCCTCCCTCTGATCCAGGACATGCTGCCGGTGGCTATGCTTCTGTTTATGGCACTAATTATGGTTTCTAGACACAATGTGTCTTTCAGATTGGCAAGATTTAATAATTTACATCCACACACTTGTGATGTTGTATTTTGCTTTTTCTTAGCTAGTTACTACTAGGTTAGTCCTGTGTTGTGTGCAATAGGATAGCCATAAGGGTCCGCAATACAAATTTTAGATTTCTTTTTGTTGGACTTGTTTCTTCAAGAGTCATTTGTTTCGCTTCTGTCCATCTCTTATATTTCCTTGTCGTGGCACTTTGGGATATTAGAAAATGAGAGATGTGGTTTCAAGTTCTTTAGTTATGAATAATTTTTTATGGTACTATGAACCGTTTATAAATCACGCAATGTCTTGTACTGGCAAGGTCATATCATCCAACTATTTATTATTTAAAATTTTATTAAAAAATGTTGTGTACAAATTATATGAAATAATATTTTACATTTTTCTATATCTTGTACATTCTATCTCTCATCTCTCTTCTCCATCAAAAGTTTGCCTCTATTACAACCTTGAAAATTCTCTTTTTATTGTGCTGGAAAGTTTTACTAGTTCTGCACTGTGATATTGGTGTCAGGAAGTTTTCTTTCAAAATAGATTGCCATTTTAAGGTTGTTTGTATCATATTAATTAAAACAATAAAAATATTTATTTACCCATATAATTTATGTTAATTTAAAAGTTATTGAATATTTTATTTTTGTATCATTTTCAAAATGTATTAAATAATGGTAAAATGAACAAAATATTTAAAATAGTGCATTGGAGAATCCGAAAAGGGTATTTATTTTCAAATTTTTGGCAGGATCGGTATGCTAAATGATCCTGCCAAAAATTTTATTTCTCATTTAGTTGAAATTTATTTATTAATAATGGATGTTTGTTTTATTATAATTTTACAAGTCCAGTACTTACTAACAAGTTGGAAAAATCTTATTTTTATTTCAATTTATAAATTTTTTTAAAAAATAGAGTAAATTAATGTTCATAACTAAAGATTATAGTAAGAATTAGTAAAGATAAATAATAGGAAAAATAAACAAAACAAAACCGAAATAAATGAACCGACCAACCGAACCTAATGCATCGGTTCGGTTCGGTTTCTGTTTGTATTTTTTTAACTATTCGATTGTCGGTAACACCCCTAATTAAGGGTGTGATACTAAAAGAAAATTTTATTATGTGCTTATATATATCTCGGTTCAGTTCGGTTATTGCGGTTTTTTCTACACAAAAACCAAACAGAATAACTGAAATATTAACATTTTACAAACCAAACCAAACCAAACCGAATTTTTAAAATAACCAAATTAAATTAATATTTCGATTTGGTTCGGTTCGGTAATTCGGTTACTGAACCATTTGCACACCCCTAGTGAGAAATACTTGTCACATGTTAAATGTATGATTATATTCATTTTAACATCCGTACCATCTTCTCAAATCCAACTCTATAAAACATTTATGCATATGACTACAAAACAGAAGGTAGCCTAAAGTATCAATTCAATTCACAGCCTAATTGCAACAATCAAACCCAACTCTAACTTAGGTTTCAACAATAGAAGATTAAAAAACAATCTTGATAAAATCCAACGACACACTCGGTGAAGGTAAAAAGAACAAGGAAAAATTCTTTCCTACTTCATCAATATACATGCTTCAAGTTTCAACTCAATATAGAATCAAATCTGTTTTTGAATTGAAAGTTAAGTGAATTAAGAAAGCACTTTTGAAGTTTAGGGGGGCATTAAGTGGAATAATGGTGACTTGGAAGAGGCCCGCGCCTGACCTGCTGGTATGGGTGGCCAATAAATAAAGGAATATCTCCAATTCAACCAGTTTGGAGGAAATAGCAATCTTGAACTTAAAAGCTAAAATCCATGAATGCAATTATCCATAACATATATTATTGAAATTATCATTCATACATGAAGAGGAAACTCAACACAATTAACGTGAGTGTAGCAGAAAACACATGAATGCTTCTACTTGCAAACCTAATCAACAATAGGAAACTACAACAATACTATAAAATAAATTACTTTTGCACAGAAGGGGGCAAACCCAAATCTAATTATAACAAGTAAACTATTTTCACATTTCCATATTAGATGGGCGCTGCACATGTTGTCCTAAAATGTCCTGTCTGATTGCAACGGCTACAGTGCACAACTCGCTTCACTCGACCTCGATCTTCAGCCCTAACTCGTTTCTTCCTCGGCCTACCAGGAGGCCTGAGCGATTTCGGCGGATTTATAAGAACATCCATTGCCTTATTCCCATTTGGATCTCCATCAGACAGCTCCTTCCATAAACTCTTATCTGGAATCGGATGGATAGTTTGTGAATACGTTTTCCGATAAGTCGCCACCGTGAAGCAACTCTCCGTGAAACGATGCACGTTCTGTCTGCAAGAGAGAAGCGCCGCCACAGCATGCGCACAAGGAAGGCCATAAAGCTGCCATCCGCGGCAAAGACAACACCTGTTCCTAATATCGACAATATTAGTCCCTTCGTGGGAAATTACTTCGAACTCGGCTTCGTTGGCTCGAAGCACCTGATAAGTGCGGGCCCGCTCAAGAGCCTCGGCTACACGCCTCTCGGCAGAAGGCACTAGAATTGACGTCCACTGCATACTTGTCTCTCGACGTTCGTTGAACCAGGTCATGAGTTGTCTCCTAATACATTCCATCATCTGGATTATGGGAAGCCCGGAAGCTTCTAGAATCCAGCTGTTCAGTGCTTCGACTATGTTAGCTGTCAGGTGCCCGAATCGGCTTCCTTCGAAATAGGCTGTGGCCCACAGCCGAGGGGGGATTCTCCGTATCCAATACGCGGCGTCTTGTGATATCTCCTCGATTTCGAGAATTTTTGCTTCGAATTCGATGACGGTCAAGGCGTTAGCCGCTTCCCACAAGAGGTTGACGAGCATTGTGTTGTTGAATTCCTTCCGGAAGCTTTCGCTCAGGTGGCGCATGCAAAAGCCATGAAAAGCAGTCGGGAAGTTTGCTTCCACTCCATCAACAATGCCTTTTTGCCTGTCTGACAGAATCGTAAGCCTTGGCATGTTTTCGGTATTGATTTCCAGGAGGTTGTGAAGTTCAGAGAGAAACCACATCCAATTCTCGTCGTTCTCCTCATCCACGACACCAAATGCTAGAGGAAATAGAGCGCCATCCCCGTCAAATCCAGTAGCAAGAAGCAATGTGCCAAGGTACTTGCTTTTCAAGAATGTCCTATCAAGCCCAAGGAGGGGCCGGCAAGCATTTAGAAAACCGAAAATCGATGCCTGAAACGAGATGAAGAGCCGTTGGAAGCAACTATCGGTCGGATTTCCATACACAGACGCAATACTCCCAGGATTTGTTCGTTTTACTTGCTCGCAGTATTGGGGAAGCAAACGATACCCTTCCTCGAAGGATCCACGCATTGCAGCCATAATACGCTCCTTGCCTCTCCAAGCTTGTTTGTACGATAAAGTAATTCCATGCACTCGGTGAATCTCTTCCAATATCTCTTTTGGCTTGCAATTAGGATTCTCCTTAAGCCTTTGCTCCACAGAGTTAGCAACCCACTGAACCGAGGCTTGCTGATGTCCAAGATGAGCAATTCCTCCACAAGTATGGGACTCGTGAATGGTCCTTATAGTGAAAGTAGGAACCCCTGGCAGTTTCGCTGCATGAATACGCCAAGGACATCCCTCACTCGCACATTTAGCTGTGAAACGAGTCTTGTCGGATTTTATGGTCTGCATTTCGAAGTGGAGAGCAATGGCTGTATCCCTTAATGCCCTTCGGCAGCTAATGACATCTGGAAATTCTTGCCCAACTGAGAGCTCGTAACTGGGAGCTATCGCAAGTTGACGAGCCTGAATAATTGGAGTGTGAACCATAAGCTCTGACTGCTCGATGGACAAATCGTGAGAGATGTCCATGCCCATCTCATCACTTTGGACCACCGTTAGTTCAAGGTTGTCATCAAGGTCTTGATTTTCTGAAACAGCCAGTTCATTGTTTTCTGACAAACCTAACTCATGGTTTTGTGCAGGAAGACCCAACTCATGGTCATGGTCCCCCTGATCAGGTTTTCGATCGATAACTAACTCGTTCTCGTGTGCATAAGTGTGATCAGCATCTCCCTCATGGTCGTCACTCTGTTCTATACCCAGTTCATGGTCATGGGGATTTCCTAAACCGAGTTCATGGTCATGAGCCTGTCCCAAGCCCAAATGATGCTCATGTGATTGTCCCAATTCCAAATCATGATTCTGCCCAAGACCCAAAATGTTATTATGTCCTAAAACAAGCTGCTGATTCTGCCTAAGCCCTAAATTGTGACTCTGCCCAAGTATTAAGTCATGGTTTGCCATTGAATAAACCAATTCCAACAACCCAAAACCTGCAACGGCTCAGCCCAAAGAGCAAACTCCCAATTTAAAATAATATAATCAATAAATTTATGTGTAGTATTACCAAATGCACGCTGAACAAAAAACAACAACAAAACGTAGAGTTTATTAACAATTTTTCACATCTATAGATAGTGCTAACAGCAAAAACATGGATAAAATAATGCAGAAAATGAAGAATAAGTTAAAGTGGATAGTCTTAGCAGTTCTTCAACGATTAAAATTCGAAAATGCAGATTCATGAAACAAGTGCCAATATTAAACAGCAACACTAATCGTATCCAATCCCGTGTAGCAAAATTACTACCTTAAACACAAATATAAAATTGAGAGAAAAGATCCACACGCCAATTATCTAGTCCAAAGAACGAAAGGTCAGCAGAGGGATGTCAGAGTCAAAAATCCGACCTAAGTAGCATATATAACAATGGAAAACATAAGATTGATTCTACCTTTCCACTATATTTGCAAATTAAAAAAATATGCTATCAATATTAACGTTCATTTATCTGTCGGAGCAAGTCAAATTAACGAATTTCCGATACAGTTAAACATAAAATACCAACAACCAACTAAAGAGAAGAGCTTTAACATAACTTTACTGATCCAGGTTTCTACTTGCAGCTTGTAAATGAGACTCAGAGTGTCCCTATTTCTCTTTATCTAAAGCCAAGCAGCTAGGCAGATGGACGTGGAATAACGCAGAACTAAATACAAGTGAAATGCCCGGCTCTAATTACAAACTATGCACAAAACAAAAGAGTTTCCCCTCAAAATCACCCTACGCGCTCATCAATCAACAACAGAATCACCATCCACGAGGAGAAAACTGAAAGTTGAAAATCAAAACCCTAACTCAAAACATATACATCTTCACAATAAAAATACGGAATGGTAACGAGTAACGGATCATAGTAGAAACTATAAAAATTGAAGGTCTAAACAGTGAGTCGAGAAGAACAAAAATACCTGATCGTCAAATGCCGGAAAGAAGCCAATCAAATACTGGCTTGACACCCAAATCATAGCCACAAAAACAAGGATCAGAAAAGCAAAACACTGAAAACATGATTAATAAAAAAAATTGCAAAAGTGAAGTGGAAGAGAAGGATAGAAGAGAAGACGGACCAGTACGGATCGGAGGAAGAGGGATTAGGGATTCGAAAGGTGTTAATATGGGGAAGAAGAAACAAAGGAATGAAGAGAAGAATTTGAAAAGTGGCGGGTATAATCAGAGGGAGAAGATCGGAAAAGAAAGAAAGGAAGAGAAGGGCAAGAAGAGAAAAGAGGGTTGGATTGGGAAATTCAGATGAGAAGGGCAGAAGAGGGAGGCGAGGGTTCCCAATGCGATTCCAGACCTTCATCTTGAGCGATATCAAGGGGTATTTATGTCATCTGGTTCTTTTTTCTTCTTGGATTTTTTTGGAATTACTGTTTTTTTTATTGGATTTCCATTTGCAATTGCACTGAGTCAACCAAACTACTCTGTAATAGACCTGATTGCGGGCCGGCTATTATCGGGCTCAGTCTGAGCCTTTTCTGATGTAAGAGCTGTTAAAGTCTGAAGTATTGTAGGTTTGATTAAATTTTATGTACAGGGATTTTAAGGAATACTAATTAATTAGATTTAATTATAATTTTATCTTAAATAGTATGAATTAGTAATTTTATCTTATTATATATGAAGTACAATTTTATTAATTAACAACCTTTCTCTTTTTAATCAATTTGAATTTCTTAACTTAAAACGATCAAATCTTTCAAACCGTTAATTTTTTCAAAACGATTCTTAAGAACATTTTGTTCGTTTCATTTTTATCTTTAAAATAAGAAGCAACTCGATATGCTTTCGGAAAAAAAATTGAATTATACCAGTTTGCATTTTTGTATAATGTTCATTATACCAGATTTCTTTATACAAAAAATCAACTATAACGAACATCATACTAATTCGCAAACTCGTATAATACGCATTATATCACCTAAAAAAATCAGGTATAAAGAAATCAGGTATATTGAAAATTATACCAAAATGCAAACTCGTATGATATGAATTATACCAATTTTAACTTTCATTTTTTTTGTCGAAAGTATGTTGAGTTGGATCTTGTTTTAAAGATAAAAATGAAATGAACAAAATATTCTAAAGAATCGTTTAGAAAAAATTAACAGTTTGAGAGATATGATCTTTTTAAGTTAAGAAATTCAAATCAATTAAAAGAGAATGTTATTATTGATAAGGTTAGATAAAATTACAATTAAATCTAATTAATTAGACATTCTTTGGTGATAATTTACCTAAATTATTTATTCATATATTACAGCATTTGTTAAAAAAGCCCTTTTGTATAATTACCCAGACGCCATCCAAGTCGAACGAAGAATAATTATATTTATTATGTAATTATATGCCATATTTAATAATTGTTTTGTTTTTTTAATTTAATTACAATAAATCTGTTGGATTCTGAGCATCACTCAGACATAGTTTTGTTAGTTCTGAGTTGAAGAACTGAGCATTACTCAGTTGACGGCAAGAACGGCAACGGAAGTCTACTCAGCAATCAAGCACGAAGTATTGTACAACAAAGAGCGCTAAAGTAATTGGAGACAAGCGTGAAGTACTGTACTTACTAAGTTCGTTAATCAAGCAGCATCAAAGTATTGGGTGTACTGAATTAGTACGACACTCAGCACAAGTTACTGTTTGTACTGAGTCGGAAAAACACTCAACAAGCAGTCACGAAGAACTAAGTCGGAAGTTCACTCAGCAGACAGACTTGAAGAACTGAGTACGATATACTCA
>CATIWQ010451876.1:0-15788 GCA_949673415.1 Euphorbia schlechtendalii | reverse complement strand
ATCTTTCTTCAAAGATGTTTGTTTTGGATCGACTCAGTATATGATCTTGACTTGGAAGCTATGGAGCCGTTGCAACAAGATAGTGTTTGATAATTAAATTTTCTGCCCTGGTGATATTGTTTAGAGTCTTAAGTATGCATTTTACTTTTGTACTATAATAAGTAAATGCCTCATTTTCTCCCGAAGCTGTGGGAATTATTCGTAATAAGATATTGATTACTATTGAAAAAGTCTTGTAAATAAAATTTCCTGTTATATGGGATCTATATAGTAGAAAACATAATTTTACTCTTAATAATGTTTCTCATACCCATGATACTTTCCTCTGTAATGTTTGGTTCCTTACAATTTTTTTAATGTTACTCGGGTCTTATAGCTTTGGAGTCGTCCTTCCCTATGTTACTAGCTAGGCTGTCTTACATACAAAAAAAACAAAATAACAATAAAATTAAAGCCTTCTTTCCAGTAAATATGTACTGATACCTTAACCTATGAAAATTAAGACTCAGCTAATGATTTTTATACATTCTTGATTTCGAAGTCCATGTTATATTGAACTGTTTTAAAAACAAGAATTCAAAAATATGCCCACCATAATCACAAGGATTCCATTATAATTTTTTTTTTTTTTGAAAAGATACGTAATTCTATTATAAATTAATACAATGAAAATAGAGTGTATTGATCACGTACGAGAAATTTACCCACATGTCAAATAGATTAGATTGTTTTGATTGTTACAATAAATACAAAATATTTTTTAGTTTTACATAATTTTTATATCTATCTTATACATGGTACAAGTTTTACAGAAAGATATTTTATACTAGTTTTATACATGGTATACGGCCTTTTTATCAACATTAAATTATTATATCACTCGTATACCTTAAATAAGATCTTTTTGTAAACATATTTGTTTAAATGATTGTTAAAAGAGCTCTTATATTATTTTTATACAACTCTTATACCGATTTGCTTCGTGCGAAAAAGCAAAAGATTTAAAAAAATGTAAAATTAAAAATATGATTCTAAAATGTAAATTGTGAAATTATATGTAGGTGTGATCCAAATAAAATTTAAAAATCTTGTAAAATGTAAAAAGCCCTATATGCACGTTCATCCAATGGGGTAAGGGTTTTTACTAAAATATTTCAACTCAAACTCAGCCTTGTTAGAACTATTCGAATTTTGATATCAGACCAAACTTGCAAGGTTATTACCAAGTTTGACCCACAACCTATACATATTTTTCAATTTAATTAATAATGCACTAGATAATTTTTGGCTAAAATAGAAATAACAAAAAATTAGTTAAATTAATCTGTACTACATTAATGAAATCACTTGCGAATGTAATAAGCATAGTAAAATTAATTGTCTATATATTTTTATGATTAATTAATTTAATTGATTATTTTAACGTCGTTGAAATATCAATTAATTCAATAACTGAATTATTGGATAAAAATAAAATAGGCAATATAAAAAAAATGCAAATAAATCAATGTAATTCTAAAATTCATTAGACATTATTAAAATATAACATATAATTTTAAGTATAAGTCGGGAGCTTCAATACTTACACAGATACTACACTCCACTTACTATTAAATTTTGAACTTAACATATATTAACTGTTGAATCCAAACTCATAACCAAAATGGAGGCTAATTAATTTCAACTAAATAGGTGATTATTTAATATGGTAGTTGTTTGGTTAGAAGTAGTGGAAATGGGAAGTTGGTTGTTAGTAGTTGGTATTAATTACCAAGTTGAAATTGCGTTAGAAATTTGCTTATAAAAATTCATTCCTCCAAATCCAAAATCATTTAAGCAAACATTCAAGTTTCTTTTGTAGAGAGCTTCCTACAAAAAGAGTTTAAGAGAGTTTCTTCTTGTAGAGTAATTTATTACCACAAGAGAGTAATCAGAGAGGGGGAGTTGAGTGATTGTACCTTGTGAGTAAAATTGGGATGTTTCTAACTATCTCCTAAACTAGTTTATACCTTGAGTTTAGGTATACTTGAGAGAGCTTGTATTTTGTATTCCCATTATTTATTAGTGGAGTTATTGGTGTCCAATGATTTTTTCCCTTTCAAGTATTTCCACTTAAATCACGTTGTGAGCACTCTGCTAAATGAAGAGACTAGGAGGAAAGTCACGGCTAACGAAAGCAGTCAAGCTCTTATCACTGAATATAGAGGTCGGAGCAGAATTAAAAGATCCAACAATTCAGACAAATCCAAAGGCGGAGACAAGTCTAGAGGCAGATCCAAGTCCAGGGGTAGAGTCAAATGCTACCATTGTGGATTAGAAGGCCATTTAAAGAGGAACTGTCGAAAGCTGAAGAGGGAACAGAATGATGGCAGCAACAAAAAAGAAGACAGGAACACCATTGCAACAACTGAGGAGATTGTTGTTTTATCTTTCAATCATCAAGAATAATGTCTCCAAGTTTCAAGTCAAGATAAGATAGAATGGGTGATCGACACTGCAGCATCTTATCACGCCACTCCCAATAAGGAGTTCTTCACCACCTATAAAGTAGGAGATTTTGGGATCGTGAAGATGGGCAATAGTGGTCATTCCAAAATTGTCGAAATTGGTGACATCTGTGTCAAGATGAACACTGGCTGCACACTCATCCTCAAAGAAGTTAGGCATGTTCCTGATTTAAGGCTTAACTTAATATCTTGTGATGTCTTGGATCGTGAAGGCTTCGAGAATTTCTTCGGGAGTAGGAAATGGAAGCTTACAAGGAATTCTTTGGTAATTGCAAGAGGAACCATGTGTTGTACATTGTACAAAACAAACACAATCATTTGTAAAGATGGATTGCACAGCGTTGAAGAAGAGTCTTCACCAGACTTGTGGCATAGAAGATTGGCTCATGTAAGTGAGAAAGGGTTGCAGATTCTAGCAAAGAAGGCACTTGTACCTTCTAATAATGGTATGCCACTATCCCCATGTGATTACTGTCTGTTCGGCAAGCAACATAAAGTGTCATTCAACAAGTCATCAAGTAGAAAGTTAAGTGTTCTTGACTTGGTACACTCAGATGTTTGTGGCCCCTTTGAAATAGAGACCTTGGGAGGTAACAAGTATTTTGTTACTTTCATTGATGATGCATCTCGGAAGCTGTGGATATATTTCCTAAGAACAAAAGATCAGGTATTCCATTCATTCTAAAAATTTCATGTCATGGTGGAAAGAGAGACTAATAAGAAGTTGAAATATCTTCGAACTGATAATGGTGGTGAATACACATCTCACGAGTTTAAGAACTATTACTCTAAACATGGAATCTGATATGAGAAGATTGTACCTGGTACACCATAACACAACGATGTAGTAGAGAGGATGAATCGCACCATTGTGGAGAAGGTTAGATACATGCTCAAAATGGCTAACTTACCTAAGTCATTTTGGGGAGAAGCAGCACGCACAGCCTGCTATGTCATCAATAGGTCGCCATCTTCTGCTCTAGACTTTGATATTCCAGAAAGAGTATGAAATGGAAAAGATGTTCAATACTCTCATTTGCAGGTGCTTGGCTGCAAGGCATTTGCTTATGTGCCTAAAGAGCAACGGTCAAAGCTTGATGATAAAGCAAGTCCATGTATCTTCATAGGACATGGAGATGAAGAGTTCGGGTACAGACTATGGGACCCAGAGAAGAAGGTCATTAGAAGCAGAGATGTAGTCTTTCGAGAGAATGAGACTATCGAAAGATTCAAGAAAAATGACAAGTCAGAGTTTGTGAATGGGTTCATTCCTAGCACTATTCCTTCACAATCAAATAATGCAATTGGTGGAGATGTTGAACTACCAGAACTAATGGAGGGTCATAAAGAGGAAGATGTTGATGAGCAGGGTGGGTAACCTACCCTGGAAGTAGAAGCTGACCAGCAGCTTAGAAGATCTACCAAGGATCGTCAACCAACATCAAAGTATCCTAGTTTTGAGTATATTCTCCTTACCAATGAGGGGGAGCCGGAGAATTTCCAGGAAGTTCTAACTCATGCAGATAAAGAATCCTGGCTGGAGGCGATGCAAGACGAGATGAATTCCTTACAGAAAAACAACACTTATGAGTTAGTTAAACTTCCAAAAGGCAGAAAAGCATTGAAGAACAAATGGGTTTTCAAGCTCAAAAGAGATGGCAACAGAAAGTTGGTGAAGTATAAAGCTCGTCTAGTAGTAAAAGGATTTCAACAACAAAAGGGAATTGATTTCGATGAAATCTTTTCTCCGATGGTTAAGATGACTTCTATTCGAGCAGTCTTAAGCTTGGTAGCAAGCTTGAATCTTGAGCTTGAACAATTAGATTTGAAAACAGCATTCCTTCACGGCGACTTGGAAGAAGAGATCTACATGGAGCAACTAGAAGATTTTGAAGTAAAAGGGAAAGAAAACCTGGTTTGCAAATTACAAAAGAGTCTGTACAGGCTGAAACAAGCACCCAGACAATGGTACAAGAAGTTCGACTCTTTCATGAGTAGTCATGGTTACAAGAAGACTCAAGTGGATCCATGTGTCTACTTCAGATTCTTCTCTGATAACAACTTTATCATATTGTTATTATATGTCGATGACATGTTAATTGTGGGACAAGATGTTTCTTCAATTCGTCAATTGAAAGATTAGTTAGCGAAGTCCTTTGACATAAAGGACTTAGGACCGGCACAATAGATTTTGGGTATGAAGATTATTCTTGATAAAATAAACAAAAGGTTATGGCCATCACAAGAAAAATATGTTGAGTATGTGTTACAACGTTTCAACATGTTGAATGCTAAACCAGTTAGCATTTCTCTTGCCGGTCATCTGAAGCTAAGTAAAGAATCTTATCCATCAACTAAAGAAGAGAAGGAAGACATGAGAAAGATTCCATATTCCTCTGTTGTGGGGAGTTTGATGTACGCAATGGTTTGCACAAGGCCAGACATTGCACATGTTGTTGGAGTTGTAAGCAGATTCCTAGATAATCCAGGAAGATAACACTGGGAAGCAGTGAAGTGGATTCTGAGATATTTGAAGGGAAGCTCGAAGAAATGCTTGTGTTATAGATGATCTAAACCAATCTTAGAAGGCTATGTTGATGCTAACATGGCGGGAGATCTCGATAATAGAAAGTCAACTTCGGGATACGTGTTTACATATGCTGGGAGAGCAATTTCTTGGTAATCTAAATTGCAAAAATGTGTTGCACTTTCTACGATTGAAGCAGAGTACATCTCAGCTGCTAAAGTAGGAAAAGAAATGATTTGTTTGAAGAGATTCTTTGAAGAGTTGGGTCGAAAGCAAGCTGACTACATAGTATATTGCGATAGTCAAAGTGCAATAGATTTAAGCAAGAATACTATGTATCACTCTCGAACAAATCACATTGATATTCGATATCACTGGATACGAGAGCAACTAGAAAATGAATTTTTTCATCTTGAGAAAATTCCAACCGAAGAGAACCCTTCAGATATGCTGACTAAAGTAATTCTTAGGGAAAAGTTTGAGACATGCAATGAGTTAATCGGCATGAGCTCCAACTAAGAGCTGACTTGATAACCCCATGGTTTGGAGGGGGAGAATTGATGGGTCCAGACCATTTATTTAGTCAATTAATGGGCAACCAATTAATTGAATTTTTTGTTATTCAAAGTTTGCAACTCCGTGTTGCCAACTCATCATGTCTCCACTTAATTTTCAAACATTTAGGTGGAGCATTTTGCCTATAAAAGGAAATCCCAGCAAATCCAAAATCATCAGAAAAAAAAATTCAGTTCCTTTTGTAGAGCATTATTCCTACGTAAGAGTATTTTGAGAGTTTCCTCTTGTAGAGTAATTTATTACCACAAGAGAGTAATTAGAGATGGGGAGTTGAGTGATTTTACCGTGTGAGTAAAATTAGGTTGTTTCCAACTGTCCTAAAATTATACCTTGAGTTTGGGTATACTTGAGAGATCTTGTATTTTGTATTCCCATTATTTATTAGTGGAGTTATCGGTGCCTAGTGGTTTTTTCCTTTTTTAAGGGTTTCCACTTAAATCTCTGTGTCTCTTTATTACTTTACTTGTTTTACTATTGTTGTTGCGAATCTATTTTAGTTAACACATATCACCTCGCTACCGAATTAATTATTCGGGACCTAACAGTTAGATTGGAACTCTTAAGCTACAAGTAAGTGTAGTGTTAGTAGCTGCATTCATATGGTATGAATTTAGCTTTAACATCCCCCAAGTTGTTACGGAAACAAGCCTCATTTGCTTTAGATATGGGGTCATACTCTTCAAACTTTTGGAGTATGAATGAATCTGCAATCCACAAGATCCCTGACTAAGGGATAATTTATTTCCACATGTTTGACATTATCATGTGAAACTTGATTTTTACCAATTGTTATTGCAACCTAGTTGTCATAGTGTAAGGTGATTGGGAGTTTAGTTTGCACTTCCATGTCATGTACCACACAAGTAATCCATTGTAGCTCACAACTAGTGGTTATCATGCTGCGATTTTCAGCTTTAATTGAACTATAACTTATTGTGACTTGTTTTTTATTCTTCCATGAAACTAATGCAAATCCTAAGAAATGGCAATAACCTATTAAGGATTTCCTAGAAACTGGACAAGTCCCCCAATCCGCATCACAAAACACATGTAATTGAAGTTGATCATCTGAAGGATAGAAAAACCTCAAATCCACAGTTCTCTTGAGATATGTCAACATATGAAGTCCAACCTGCATATAATGGTTACATGGATACTACATAAATTGACTTCATTGTTATGTGTGGTGTGACAAGTCTGGCTTGATGAAATTGAGGTAAAACAACCTCCCCATCAATCTCTTGTATTTCTTAGGCTCCTTAAGCACAGTCCTTGTTGCGTAAAGGTCAATTCCATTACTTACTGGACTTAAAGTAGGAATACAGTTTCCAATTTTGCATCCTACAACAAATCTACAATATATTTTGTTTGAAATATATAAGTGACATGTTGTAACCGTGACACTTCTATCCTAAGGAAATATTTGGTTTCACCTAAATCTTTGATGGTAAACAAACCAAGAAGATATTCTTTTAATTCTATGATGAGATTAGGAGCAGATCTCATCAATAAGATGTCATCCGCATATGTGAACAACACTAAAAACCTTCTTGTATTTTTGTCTTTCTTTGTAAAAAGATAATGATAATTCTTTGATCTGACCAAACAAAAATCAAGCATTTTGATGGTCATATCCTTGTGCCACTACCTCCCAGCCTATTTCGGGTCATAAATTGACTTAATTAGTTTATAGACTTGCCTTGTACCTGCCTTTATGTAACCCTTAGGTGGTGTCATATAGAGATACTCATCAACATAACCATGCAAGTATGTATTGTTGATATCAATTTGATGAATAGGCCACTTCATTATTGTTCCAACTACCATGAAAAGTCTCATAGTCATAGTCTTTGCCATTAGACTAAAAGTATGAAAGAAATCAATCTAACTTAATTGAACTCTTTTGTTATCAACCTGGCCTTGTACTTATCCACGTATCCATTAAGCATGTATTTTATCCTAATACCCATTTGGAATCTATTGCCCTTTTATTTGGTGGTATTTCAATTAGCTTCTGAGTGCCATTCTTTTCAAGAGCTTGCAATTCAACCTCCATTTCTTGTATCTAATTTGGATCCTTCATTGCATCTTCATATCTATGTGGTTCCTTAGTTTGCACAATTTTGGACAAAAAATCAACATTGGAGGTTAAATTTGATTGAGTGCTTGCCATTTTGTAATCCTTCATCCATACGAGTTTGCTGATATGTCTGTCACTTTTATTGTATGTTTCTCTTGTAACATATGTACTGTAAGTTTATTCTACATATTCCTATTGCACATTTTCTCTTTTCCTATCAAATGGAAAGATGAATTCAAAGAAATCAACATCCTTGGAAATAACTATCTTCTTAGTATCCAAATCATACAATCTATATCCTAGAAGCCAAGAAAAATACTCTTGTGAGATCTAGCCTCTGACTTTGATGATGGAGGCAGTATCTTATAGTAACATTGTGAGCCAAAGACAAAACATTTTGTAATCATGCTTATGACCATAAAACACTTCATGAGGACATTTCCAAGCCAAAAGCTTAGTTGGTAAGACATTAATAATCCTAGTTGCCATCATTACTACCTCCCACAAAACTGAGTTGTTAATTTTGCTTGCAACATAACTACTCTTGCAATTTCCTGCAAGTGTTTATGTTTTATCTCAAATACACTGATTTGTTGGGGTGTGTAAACATAGGTTGTTTGATTAATTATACCCTTTTCTTAGAACAATGAGATGCAATGTTGATTGAAAAATTTTGCGCCATTATCACTTCTAACTATCTTGACTTAGGCATTATAATGATTTTCACTTATATAAAGAAAAACAGTTTTAGCATGACACACATCAGCTTTGCTTTAAAGTAAAACCATCCATGTAATTCTACTGAAATCATCAACGATACTTAAAAAAATCTGGCTCCTATTAAAGTCCATGACCTTGTAAAGCCCCCAAACATTCATGTGTTAAAGTCCATGACCTTGTAAAGCCCCCAAACATTCATGTGTAGAATATTACAAATCTCATTAGCATTTATAAAACTATTACGAAAACTGGTTTTGTATTGCTTAGCACAAGGACAAATCTCACACAACTGAGAAATTGCTTTTACATTAATTCCAGAAATATAATTAAAAGAATCGAAAGAAGCATAACCTAGCTTCACATACCACTGATCTACATAGTTGGCTTTATTTAAGCCATTTACATTCAAAACAATACTCTGTCTAAGTTAAATAAAATTCTATGAAATCTTAGAGCTAAATAAACTGTTATCAATCTAATACAATCCATTTATAAACCAAGCAACAACCAAAATCTCATGAGTCCTCTGATCATGCAGATAACAATGATCAACATAAAAAAAGGCTTGACAGTTGACTTACTGACATCAGATTGTACTTAAACTTTGGCATATACAACACTTCTTCTATTTCAACTTATCATTCAAGATTACATCTCCTATGTGTGTACCTCTTTAAGACTTGCCATCTGGCAAAATTATCTCATGCAAACTGTGAACTTTGTTAAAGGTTTTAAATATTTCTTCCTTTGACCATATATGTGAAGTGGCTCCACTATCTAAAATCCATGAAAAGTGACAAGAATCAACATTCAGAAACTCACTAGAAAATCCTGCGAAGGTAGAAAAATTTGAAGTATATGTATGTATTGGACTTTTAGCAACTTGCTTCCCTTTCATCATCTTACAAAACTCTTACATCATGTAGTTTAAAGAATCTTGATTATCTTTGCTGTAAATCTGCCTCTCCTCTACAGTCGTCAACTGCTCCTTCCAAACTTCAGCTTGATTTACATGTGTATGTACTTTTTAAGTTGGATTTGGCATGTTTTCATTCTTCTTTGGCCATTTCCACCATGATAGGTATCCAATGAGCTTGAAGCATTCCTCCTTTGTGTGTTTGAACTGATGACACTATATACATAATAAATTATCTTTATTTTGTCCTCTGAACTTTCCTCCTTTAAAATTACATTTGTCTCTCGATTAGTTTGCCATATCAACCTCCCTTTTCTCACTACTGTAATTGACTATCTCTTGGTATTTATCAGTCTTTGCTTCACTTTGTTTCTCAATCCTAATTATCATTGAGTACACCTTGTCAATCTTTGGTAATGGATCCATTAAGAGGATTTGATCATGGAAATGATCATAACAGTCATTCAAACCATCAAAAACTGTATTAGTTTGTCTTACTCATCATGATTTGCGATCTTTTGAAAGCAATACAGTCACAATTCTTTCATGCTCCACTAATGCATTTTTAAATTAGCCTTAATAACTATAACTCATCTTATTGTTTTTTGAGTTGAAATAGAACTAAATTGATAAGCTTCATTGACTGAGTAAATTGATTTCTCTTTTGATGCGATATAGAACATGTCCATTATTATCATTAAACATGTATCCATAACTCATTTAAAAAGCTTGCATACGTAAATCCTTCTGCCAGATCTCTGAAATCGTATTGATGATCCATTAAGTGACCAAACAATCATCTCTTTACCATTTTTTGTACCATGTTATGTCCTCTTTGGTTCAGTGTCTTCTTCGTTGATAAACTTGAGTTTATCCTTAGCAGTAAGTAAATTCTTCCATGATTGATAATTTTAGTTGCCGTTTAGTTGAATGTTGATCAAGATCAAGTTTGTATTATTTGATCCACTATTCGAATCCACCATTTTTTATTCTTCTTCTTCTTCTTCTTCTTCTTCTTCTTCTATATCAGATCCATCTTCTTCCTCAAAATTTTGAACAATGATTGAGCGTCTTTCTTTTATACTTTCTAACCATTTAACGCTCTGATACCATATGAAAAGCTATTCGATGATTGAATAAAAAATGATGAATTGAATTATTCTCTCTTAAAGGTTACAAATGCTAAATGCATTATTTATAAAAAAAATAAAAATACAATAATAGTAAGATCTAGAAGACTATTGGAAAGAGTTGAATTTCGCCAAGCTTAGGATTCAGTTACAAGTAAGTATCCAACTCATCAGTGTAGACTTGCACGTCAGTAAGATTTGTTATAGTTGTTAGATGGGAGTTGTTAAGCTGCAAGCAAATGCAGTGTAAGTAGTTGCATTCTTATAGTATGAATTTATCTTTAACAATGTTAATAAGTGTCCAATGTGACCATGCGATGGATAATATACAAATATATTTAAAAAGAATTAGAAAAAAGAATGAAGTAACTCTTTTTTTATTGATATGGATTAATAGATTTTTTTCTTGGACTTAATTTTCACTTAAGAGAGTTGTCCTCCATGGAAGTTTGTTGTTAGGAAGGACTCTCCTGCTTTTAATTTTCTTTATTTTTTTATTTTGGTATTTTTTCGTCCACTCTTCATCAGTATTGATTATTTTAATACCGAGTTTTATTTCATCCACCTTTAGAAAAGATACATGGTGATCTTTCATAGTAAACACTAATTTATCTTCGTTCAGCAAGATCATTTCAGATCTGCAATATCAATTGATGTTATAGCGTGAGAAAGTATTCGCATGGTTGTGGATTTTTGAAATCATTAATTGCAGGTTAAGAAAATATTGGTTGCAACGTTTATCTTTTTTAAAATTACGTCTTGCCCAATGACATGTTTGTCTTGCGATAGAAGTAAGCTTTGTGTGTTTTGTACTCTGTGATGTTTTATGTCAGATGATGATGTTTTAAATTTAGTAAAGTACTTTTATAATTTCTAGAGTATTTGATTCTTCAAAAGGTTGGGAGCTTGCTTCATGTGTCTCTAATTTTTATATCATCATTCTAAAAAACAAAGGAAAATGAGAAAATAGGACTATGGTAGGGAGTAAATTGTAATTGTGATGGTCTCTCATTTTTATATCATTCTTCTAAGAAACAAAGAAAAATGAGAGAATAAGACTATGGGAGGGAGTAGATTGTAATTGTCATGATGGTAACATAAAAATTGACAGAAATCTATAATGTGAAATTAAGAAAACTAATGCATGACATAAATTATATATAAAATTGAAATCAAATCTTACAGTTTCTTATTCCTGAAATATGTATCACGTTTTCTAATAAAATCTCAATTAGCTTAGCTACTCATGTTGCTTTTTTTATGATGTTACTCATGTTGCTTTTTGTCGGAATAATATAAATACTATGATTGACTGATTGAGCCTTACCTATTAGCTTAAACTTTTTGGTCAAACGGTTCAATGACATGGTATCAGGGGAACTTAGACCTAAAAATCAAGAGTTTGAATCCTAACAACTCCATTAATTGAAAATAATTGTCTATACATAGCAGATTGGGTCAGTGTTATATCCGCTTCAAGCCCATAGAGCATTGCGTGCGCGAGAGTGTGAGGAATAATATAAATAATACGATTAGGCCTTAAACTTTTGGGTCTTAAGTGGTTATTGTCTCATGAAAAGTTTATGAGACTAATTTTTTGAAACTATAGCTTTTAGAGAAAATAGTAAAAATAATCTCAAACTAATTCTAAAAAATCGCTTCAACAAGTATGTGACCGTCATCAATAAAGAAGTATTTATCAAAACATTTATAGTCTATGTTTACTCAATTACATACTAGCTCATTTAAAACATTCCAAAAATCATAAAACTCTTCCACCCAAACTTAATTACGTATTAACATTCTTCTCATCTCTTATCTTATTCCTGATTTTCAATCTCCATCCATGGCGATTTCATTTTCAATCCCTCTTTTCCTCCTCCTTGTGATGGAAACCACCGCCATCGACTCCTCTACCTTTGACCACCACTAATGAGCTATGAAATGCCTCTGGCGAGCTCTAGAATGCCTCCGATGACGATCCATATACTCTGATATACCGCATCTGCTTTAGCGAGCTGCGGATTTTGGTTACGGCGTCGGCAAAATTTGAGAAAGAGTCGTGGAGAGCGAAGGAAAACTTGAGATTTGATGGAAACATCGGCACATGATCAGTTTCAAAATCATCACCGATGGTGCTCCTCCATTCGTTGCTCCTCTTCTTGCAATTTCATCTTGTCCTTCCTTTTCTTTTAGTTCTGTTTGGTTTCAATTGAAATTGACATGATTTATTACAGGGAAGAAGATAAGCAAAGTAATTAATTTTTTCGGTTCCGTTATTCGATTTCTAACATTATGCATTCCAACATGATTGTTTAATATGTAAAGTTTTTTACTAGGAATCTAATAGATTTCTAACGGATTTAGATTAAATGCATAATACTTTAAAAAAATAATTTAACTAGTAATCTCATATAAGACATATAAACAATTTACTAGAATCTAAATAGATGTGTAACATATTTTTAAAATATTTCTAATAGATTGATTTTTAACATATTTCTTAATAGATTCCAACATAAAAGATAAGACTGCAAATTATTTTCGAACAATTGTTATATATAAAATTATTGCTTTTTTTGTAAATATCTTGGGTTCATAGTGAACTTTCTAACTAGCCTTCAATAAATAACCCACACCCTAAACATTTGCATGTTATCATGGGCCGTACCTGGCCCAGTTTGACTTGATCACTACTCACTAACTATTTGGCCAAACCTTATACTTCAGTACTACTAAATCACATATTCAATATTCAGTCCAACGAGTGACTATATTGTTATTAAGTTTCTCAATTTTTTTAATTTGAATTTACCAAGAAATTCAAAATATTGGAGAGCCAATTTGAAATGAATTGTATTTATTAACTTATTTCTGCATATGGAGCTCACTTGTTGTCCTCATAAGTATATGATATAACAAACTAATGGTTCACATGACATTCTCGCTAAATTTATGTGAGTGACTAGTTCGATTCAATATTTTAAAAAATTTACAATTTTTAAATTATTATTTGATGAAGTTTTCTTTAAATGAAGTTGGGACCGAGCTAGAATTATACTAAAGAAAAAACTACAAATTAAAAAAAAGAACGTAATCAAGATTGGACTGCATAACAATGTTACTATCATGAACTCGTGTATAGCTAATAGTTTCCTACTTCTGAGTTTGTTAAAGTTAAAGGCGGGAAAAGTTGTTAAAGCTCACGTGATAGTCATGTGCACAAAAGCTTGTACCATAAATTCCCCTATGATTGTTGAATGAAATTATCTTTTTCCAATCAATTCATTTCTTCTATCTAGAAAAATCACAAATGAAAGTCACAAAACACCATCAAAATTTTTAAAAAATAAAACAGATATTTCATGAAGTTGGATGATATTTGATCTAAAATTCTACCATGCATATCTATCTTTGGCAAATAATACTATCATTATATATAGTAGATCAATAAAAAATTGGAATGAATGATAAAGGTATCGAATTGTCTAAACTAGAGTTGGAATTTGATTTTTTTAAAATGGTTGCTTCAATTATTGTAGTAGATAAACAAGAAAATTCCAATGCACCGCATTAGGAGAATAAATAGTGAAGGGAACTTTACATACAGAGAAGTCAAAAAGACGAAGTTGTTAGTAGCAGTGCAATGAACATAATAAAGAAAGTGAATGTGATATTAACATTATCATGACATGGAACCTTTGTCTCCATCGCACATTAAAATTCAGGCTACGTTCTTTTCAACTTATTCAATAGCCCATTCAGTTCAATTGAGTTTAGTTTCAGTTCAGTTCAATTTAGTTCAGTTGTAGTATATTCAGTTTCAGTTGAAAAGAAGAGGCCATCACTTCACTTTTAGTTTGTACTTTTGTAAAAGTAGTTTATTTTCCATATGTTATGCTGTTACCTTTCTGTTTTCTGTGTTAAGCATTGGCATTTGATATGTGTAATATACAATCATAATAAATTTTGTCCATGTGATATGTTACCTTTTTTTGGCTTATATTGTGCAATGTCTGTTTTCATTACTATACATAAGTTATGTATAACTAAGGGACAAAAAGGTAATAAATTGTATAATACAAAATCAAATATGTAACATGTATATCACTTAAATCAAATGAGTTCTTGCACATTATCTAAAAGGTGTTTATTCCCTTGAATGTGGGTAATATACCAAATTAAATAAGATGAAATGGTTATTTAATTAATACTAAAATTATTAAATTAAATGAAACTTGGGTTTTTGAAGAGTTAGTTCCCTTTCTTGTCAGAAGAGAATATAATGTGCACGTTTGTATGACTAGTGTTATGGCTTGTCTAACGTCACTTCATTAGTGATGCATATCATTTTCTTTTTCCTATTTTCGTAATTACATTTCATACGTTATACTTGTTCTTAGAATGCATAATGCATTCATAACTGCCTCAATTTAACACTTTTGTCTGATAGCCCCCTCAATTTAAATGTGTCAAAGCCCAACAAAATCAGTATAGCAAAAAGTAATGCATTGTGTTGTGAATACCAAACCTTTCATGAACAAAAATATGTACCACAAGGTCCACAACAAATAAACATTGCGATTGCTATCAAAATTTCAAAAAGTTAATGAGACACTCATATGTATATCGAAATTTAATAAAAGAATCGTGTTATCATAACATAACGATACAAATTCATACGATGATCTATTCTTATTTTCAATGTCTTAGTATTTGGGTTTTTTTATGTTGGTGGGGATGAGCGAATCTTAGTTTGATTTATAAACCGACCTAAATCAAATTGAAGTAGAAGAAAAAATAACCACTAAAATCGAACCGAATTATGTTTGGTTTAATTTAAACCAATTCGAATACAAGTCAATTATAATTAATTTCAAATATTCAATTATGTAAAATAAAATTGTACATGTTATTTAAATGACGAGTGATGTTAGTTGTTATTGATCATTACCAAGTTTATTTGCAATAATTTTTTGTGTTAATGATTGATAAGTTTTTTTAATGAAGTTGAGGCCAGGAAATAGGATCCAAATTTTATTAAATAAAAAAAAAACAAAAAAAAAACTAATATAGCAATCAAATGAAGAAGCATCGACAAAAACTATCAAATTCTCAAACTAAAATGTTAGAGAGAATATTTGTCGGGTTTCAATAAAGAAATGTGTTAAATAAACTGTTATTTAAGTGAGTTGAGATATTATATTAATGTATACGAGACTACGAGTTTGTTATCTGTTTTCCACCATCGTAGAGCATGTAATGAACTTGGTACAATAAGTTCGCAAAAAATTGCAATTTTGTTTAATTTCATACAATACATTGAAATTAT
>CATIWQ010451866.1:0-11418 GCA_949673415.1 Euphorbia schlechtendalii | reverse complement strand
TATAGAATACTATTCAAAAATAATACTTGAATTAGAAGAAGAAAAGAGAAATTTAAATTTAGTATTAAAATCTATAATTTTATTAGAATCTGCAGACTTTAATATACAATTTTAAGAATTTTATAATGAATAGAATTTTAGAAATAAGAAATAAAATAGAACATGCCCAAGACAAACTAAGAAGAATTAATCTTCTATATAATTTTTGTCATACTAGACTTGATTATTATAATTCAGAAGTCATACAATATAGAAGATCAGTATAATTAACCAGGTGGCATGAATCTAAGATCTTAGAATTTAATAATAGAATTATACATGTCAGAAATTGTATAGAAAGAGTAGAAGCTCAAATTAGAAATTATAATCTTGATTACATATTTTCTTAATTATTTTAAGGTTGAAGTATCAACATGCACTCAACATTGTTTAGGCAAAGGGAATGTTTAAAACTCGCCCGTTCAAACTCCATAATTCGAGTGGAAGATGACTATTTGGCTTTGCACGGAATATCGATGAAAATGGGTAGTTTAGTTGTGTTCAACAATGTCTATCGATAAGGGGGCCCGGGTAAGTGGATGAAAGTTCGGAAATTATAGAATACATTAGGTTGATGCTTAGTTGGGTTCAAGATGTTCTTGCATCATGTTATTCATTAAGGTAAATTTTAAAAAATTACCTTATGGTTTGGGTCATTTTCAAAAGTATTATTGTGGAATTCTGAATCTCAAAAGGGGATCTGAGATTTCATTCTGTTAGCAAAACAATGATTTATTCTTGACACCGTCAAATTTAATGGCGTGGCAATGGGTGTAATGGGAAATTCCTATTTCTTCCCTTTTTTTTAACCCTAGCAATTAAAACTCAAAAAAACTAGTGGTGGGCTGCTCACCAAAATCAAAATGCTACTCAACCCATCAATTCCCCTATTTTCTTGTACCATGTGCTACTCAAATCAATCTTTGCAAAATGAAACCACAACAAGTAATCCAGCTTTGCATCCATCGTTAATTCGTACTCCAAAACTCCACTCCCAGTGATTGTCGATTGGTAGACCTTCATAGAGAAGTAATTCAGGAGCTATTCGGTGCCAACTATTTTTTCTAGGGTGGGTATAGACCGGAATCCTTTGGATTCAGTATCAAATCAGAAATCTGAATCGGACTACCATTGGATTGGTGTCATTTGCAGCGGTGATAACTCGTATGTTCATGTACTTCGTCTTCCCGGCGTAAGTCTTATAGGTCCGATTCTACCTAATACTCCCGGGAAATCGACTCAGCTTTGAGTTCTGAGTCTCTGATCAGATTCCTTCTGATTTCTCCAATCTGACACATGCGTAGTCTTTATCTTCAGAACAATTGAGATTTTAGGTACGTTTTCACTAAGTTTTACTTTTCTGAAAATACTTTTTGTCACATCATCAATATTAACGGTGTTAGCAAACAATCCCTTATTTGCTAACGGAATGAAATTTCAGGCCCCCTTTTGAGACCTGAAATACCACAAACATACTTTTGAAAACGGTCAAAACCTTTTGACCACATGGTACTTTTTTGAAATTTACCTTAATCATTATGCGGATTGTGTTATATTTGTCTCATACTTTCTTGAAAGGTAATTAAACCATATACATAAAAAAGTTAGATTTTATTGATTTTACAACAATTAAGAATTAATATTGACTCTGTCATTTTATTAGATTACTTTTAGCTTTTACTATTTTTTTATGTTGATTTTATCTTCCCTTGTAACAACCTTCCATCTCCTATTTAATTTAAATTCCGCAACTTCAAACCTCCATTTCTCATAAGCCGTTGATTTTTTTGAATCGACGTTCTGAAATATTTTATTCGTCTTAATCTTATCTTTAAAGTGACACACTTAGAATTTTTCGAAAAAATAAAAAACCTATCACAATCTTATACATTATATAATAGTTGTATAATAAAAAAAAACTTCACGAATACGTTATACATTGTATAAGAGTTGTATAATGTATTTTAAAAAAGACTATATTAAATACATTATGTCATTCATATATTATATATAACTCATTCATGAAAAAAAGCAGTAAAAACGAGTATTATACAACTATTATACATGTGAAAGACTATTATGAATTATTTTTTTACTAGAAAGTGAGATTTATTGTAAACAAAACCAATATTATAACATGTATAAGAGCTTTCATACCAGATTCAAAGTTTTTATGTCATAATTTTTATGAGGAAATCAGTATATTTATTAATATAAAGGAAACAAAACTAAATAAATAATTACACAATTTTATACCATGTATAACGCCTTCATGAAAAGGTAGTAAAAAAGGATATTATATCACAATTATACATTGTATAAGATTGCGAAACATTATTTAAAAAAAAAAAAAATAGAGTGTGTCATTTTAAAGATAAAATTAAAACAAACAAAATATTTTGAGGAGTCGATTAAAAAAAATCAACAGTTTATGAGATATAGACGTTTTAAATAGTGAAATTCAAATTAAATAAATGAAAAAAAGTAGTTACAAAGATTGACAAAGTTAACATAAAAAATGATAACTGGAAAAACATTTTTCCTTTTTTATGTAAAAAGAAAATAAGATTTTTTAGGCTAAATGCATATTTATCCTCCCTAAACTTGGCACTAAAATTCTATTGCCCCTTGAACTTTCAAAAGTTTCTCTCAACTCTTTGAACTAGGCAAAAGTGCATTGGTTTACCCTTGAACTTGGTAAAAATGTATCATTTTACCCCCTTGAGTGTCACTTGTCAGCTTTTGATTGGGTAAGAAAAAAGGCATCTTTGAAAATTCAAACCAAACGAAATCTGACACGTGGCATTCAAAGGGTAAATTGATACACTTTTCCCAAGTTCAGGGAGCAAATTGATACACTTCTGCTAAGCTCAGGGGGTTGAGAGAAATTTTTGAAAGTTCAGGAAGCAATAAACTTTTTATACCAAGTTTAGGGGGGTAAAGATGTATTTGTCTTTTCTTTTTTATTTTTTAATTTTGCACAATTAAAAGATTTGTAAACTTCAAATAAAATAAGAAAATATGAGCCCTACTTCAAATAGCCTTGTATTGATAAGCCCATTTGATGTGAAGTCCGGTTACATTTGAGCCTCTTTTTGTGCCTTATCGAAACGATAGGTTTTGATTATGAGCGCACTAAAAGGCTCATTCTTCTTCCTTTCACTCGTTGCCTGCAACTCCTCCTCTTATCCTGCGTCTGATTCGATTCCGTTATTCATCAATGGCTGGAAAATTGGGGCTATTGTGGCTGATTTTGAGAGGTTGAGATGGTGTGGCGGTTATCTCCTGAACTGCTCTTCCAAAGGTTATAAAAATTAGCTTCTTCATCTGTGTTCAGTATGACTTAGTAATATTCTGTGTTCTTTATTTAGTTTCCGTCTTTCTGAATTGTGCTTAGAGTTCTTAGTGATCTTTGATGATATCTTCTCCCAATTTGGTTGACAAGCAACATAATAAAGCATTCTCTCTTTCAGATCCTTGGAATAGCAAGTCCAAAAAGGCTCCTGAGCCAAGTAAATTGTTGTTGTGTGATTGTATGTTCATGTTTTCATCACAAGATCGTCTCATTCCCGCTTGGAGTTCATATTTTAGGCATTCTCTCTTCGTAAATTAAAAAGTCCATGAAAGCTCAAACATAAAAATTTCTCTTACGACTACTACCTAAAAATAATACCCAAATTTGCTCACAGTTCAATTAAAACCTGTGTACTTTACAAGATTTAAACATTCTCTAAGTAAATTGAAAAGAAAAATATTTATTAGAGGTACAAGTTTTTTATAAACCAGTACAAAAATGCAAGTTAATGGTATGAGTATATTGTAATTGCACAACTAACGTAACTAATGTTGGCAATTAACTGGTGCACTATAGCAAAATAAATAACGATAACAATACTGAGCATCTAGCAATTGCCCTGACATCTCTAACATACCAATCCTTAGCAAGGTTAAACATCCAATTTCGATTTACCAGCAGTTTCTCACCTGAAACCCGAAATATCCATAATAAGGGAATGTTGTGTAATTTCCATTTCAAGCTAACAGAAAATGTGCACTCCATTTCTTAATAACAGATTACGAATTGTCAAATGAACCATATTTTGATAAAAAAATCCCGAAATGCTACTTCTTCAAGAGATTGCTTCCAGCTAAATCTTCAAGCGTTAAACTGAGCGTGTCTTCGGAACCTTTTTTGAATTGTTCCCCACGAGCAGCCAAGTAGTCCTCAATGCTTCCCGGTTCTCCGAACCATCCAAGCCGATCTGCGATTAGATGTAAATTGTTACACCCTCCACAGCGTGCAACCACCACACCTTTCTCATACGATTCGCGACAGGTTGTCTTAACAGATCTCGTCTCACATACTTTGCATGTGAAGATCATTGCAAGATCATGCCTTGGTGACGTTTTCAACCTCGATACTGCAGATTGCTTCTCATTGCCACTGCTTAGATTGTTGGTTTCATGAGATTCTGATCCCTCTTCTGGACTTGTTTGGGTCTGGAACCTTCTATAAAAGTCGCTCCTAGTGAAGATTGTAGTGGTACGAGGAATTAGTTGTTGGGCTAATCCTGAAAATCACAACTTTAGGATTCAGAAAATGACGTCTCTGGTATAAAGACTGCTTTTTTAGAAGTGTCAATGAAACAAAACACTTCTCCTATAATTTGAATTATAGGATTCCAATGACAGTTTATCATCTCAAACAACATATTAGCTTGTACTAGGATGGACTTCGAAAAAAAACTGAAGTATTGGATTCAAAAGTGTCTAATGCAATAATATCAAAGAACCATTCAACTTGAAACCTCTAACTGATTAATGACATTTCAAGAATAAATTCATGATCTTTACCTGATCTAAATGCAGACATGACAGGAAGTGCCAATAGATTTTCACTAAAACAAGGTCGTGGCAAAGATAGAGTAGATAGAACACAATAAATTGTGAAAAAATTTCATCAACACATTCATGTTTACTAACATACCGATTATCTTAGGGGGCACAACCTACCAAATAACCCAAATTATTTCTTCTCTCATTCTAGCATAATTTCTCGTCTATATTGTAGCCAAGGGCATGAGGCGCGCTCAAAGCGCAAGATCGAGCCTTGTGCCTAGGCACGTCTGAGGCGCACTCAAGGCGCAAGATCAGGCCTCGACGCCTAGGCGTGCCTAACTACTATGGTCTATAATATAAAATTATTAAGAGCTTCTCCCCTTTAATATTGTCATTCTCATAAGTTGAGATATACTGTGTTTACTACTTAAAGCTTAGCCCAATGAAATCAATTACTGAAAAAAGAAGGATATAACATTGATGTCTAATGATTTGGCAGGAAAAAACGATGTATCTATCAGAATTTATTTGTTTCTGCAAGACTACAACTCATTGTCTCTTTTATTACATGATGAAGTATGCACAATGAACATCCAGCATGTTTTAGTAGAGCTTATTTCTCTCTTCTATGTTCTGTATTCGTAAGAACCATACCAAAAAAGTCAACAATAATCATGACTACAATATTAATGCTTGTCCAGATACTGTTGATTTGATGGATTTTAAACGAATTAAATTTAATTCAATTCACTTTCAAGGGGGAAAAAGCAAAGAAATCAAAGCTATAAATTATGTAAGAATTCAAGTATATTCATTTTTGCTCTAAAACAACTGTTTTGGTAATTAATCTTTCACGAATTGGATATTCTAACCTACGGTTCAAAATGTTCAGAATCAGCAAGAGTACATGAAATCTACACTAATTTTAGAAGAACCAAAATCAAAATTAAGAAATACATCGTATATCTCGAAAACAATACATGAATCCACCGTAGTCCTGAACTATGGGATGATGGCCACATCCCCAATTGCACTTATGAAAAGCAATATCAATTAAAGTAAGACCTAATCCAAAATAATTAAACAAAATCGCGGGAGAAGAAGAATAAACTGACCTTGATTAACAGCAGGAGAGTAATAGGGTTCATTACGAGGTGCGAGGACAGATAGAAGCCGCCTCATCTGCAAGATGTTTCTAGCCGCTGCTGCCATTATTGTCCGCTGCTCAAGCTTGCGAACTCCCTTCAAGCAAATGTAACGCACAGGAAAGGCGGTGGAAATATAATAATATAATTAAATTTGTCACATTAACCAAAAAAAAATTTACTCATCGTTAATTTTTGTATTTGTCTTAAATTCCAAGTAATGGGCTCATGTCCAAGTCATTGCCATACTCCAAGGGGTTCCCAGGAGAATGAGCTTATATTGATTTCATATTTTTAGTTCATTTATTTGTTATTTACTAAAAGGGTTATTTTATTATTTGCTATTTATTTACATACGGTTCATGTTTGTTTCTTCTCCTTTGTAACTTCTGTCAGTTTTGATTTTTCTCCAATATGCTCTTCACTCTTCCACATTCTTCAGTTCGCGATTTCTCCCACTATTTCACCTTTTCGAATTCTGTATGTCAGTTATCTTCAATTGCTCCATTAATTGCGCTTCCCCTCCATCAACTCCATTTAATCCAGCATTGTGTTGATCTTCCATTTATAAACTGCATAAACAAGGTAAATAAACCTAAAATCGATATATACTCTCTACTTTTGATCATCGTGTTTCCCTAATTTTCTTGCTTACTCTTGTGACTTTAGGTTGAATGGCACCTAAGAGAAAGGTTGCAGCATCCTCTCAATCAGAGGATGTTGTCCCTAAGAAGAAACCTAAAGTTCCTGTTGCGAAATCAACGAAGGCTGCAGTTAAAAAGACTGTTGCTAAAGGAGCTACATGCAAAACAAAGGTTTCTGCAAACAGATCTTCTGGATCAAGAGATTCAAAGAAGAAAGCTGGAAAATCAAAGAAGGTTGTATCAAAGGTGATGAAAAAATCACTGAGTTCCTCGAAGAGGATCAGAAAGGTAAACTCGAATTGCTTTATTTTTTAGATATATGATGCATATTTCCTTGAAAAATATGTATGATGAATGAATTACTTTATTTTTTCATTGTTTATATTTGTGCTATATACCATATACATTTCTATAATATGTTTCATTTTTGTGAATTGGTTTTTTCCCTACATTTTGTTTTCATGGATTTTTGTCTAGGTTTTTTTGTTTTCATAATTTAAATATTAGGTATATACTAGTGTTATAAATTGAAATTGTTTAGTTTTTTTTATGTTGTATCCCTGATATATCAGGTATATTCTTGCATTATATATTTATTCTTGGTTTCCTTTGTTATTATATGTGTTATATATCTCATATTTATTCATTTGCTGTCTTTTTATTCTTACCTTAAACGGTTTGTTCAATCTAATATCTAAATGTATTAGGTTACTACTTTTTGTAGATTTGTCATTTATACATAAACTGTTCTGTATTTATTATATATACATTAAATGTTTGTTATTTGAATAATATATGTATGTATGGATACATTTGAGTAATTGGATACATAATATAAGTTTACAATCTGTATATTTGTTGCCTTCTTTGTGTTCAAGTTATGATAACCATTTGTTGTATGTATAACTAAGTTATATATTTGATAATTTTCTAGATAGATGTTTTGTTGTTTTTGTCAACATGTAGATTGATGATATGATTATTATACGGGAACCGTCTCCATATCCTCTTATATACCTATAGAATCCACCATGGAAATCATCGGTCAATGCTATTTCAACGTACGAAATTATTGATTTCATCAAGGAAAATGCTCCAGACGGTTCTATGTATTTGCTTGAAGATTCTATTTTTGGTTATTTCTTTAAGATGAATTCTATTAAGATTCAGAAGATGTTGATTCACATCCTGATCACAAGAGAAATTTTGCAATCGAACAAGGACTGTTTCTACACATTACTTAGAGGCAAGCCATTGTATTTTGGTTTTGAATATTTCCTTCTGATTACTGGTCTTCAAGGGGAAGCTGAAGAAGGTTTTGAGTTTATAGATACTAGTGATTCCAAGGAGTTCCGTGAGAAATATTTCCCCAGAAGCCTCGGACTAGTGAAGAAGTTCAATATTTCCTCGTTGATGGAACAGAAGAAGGGTCTCTCAAAAATAGAGAGTATTGAAGATTATGTCTCTCTGGCTCTTGTCTACTTTGTGACATATTTTTTGATGGGCAAGGATTACGGCTCCATGATACCGTATGAGTATTTTGACTATGTGGCCAATGGTTCGTACACCAAAGTTGCATGGGGTGATCTTTCTTTCATGCATACTATTTCTGGGTTGAGAAAGAATGGGCGTAAACGAATAATGCCAACAAACTACAAGCTTCAGGGATGTCCGCTTACTTTTCAAATATGGTTTTATGAAGTGTGTGGGGCATGTGAGACGAAGATATTTAAAAAGATCAAGGTAATGAGACTAAATTCAAACCCCAGTTTCGCAAGTGGTAACCATATGTGGTTGATTTTTAAGTGGAGGTTCTGGAAGAACTGATTTTCCACCGGGATGGAAAAATTGTAAGTATTTTGTTTATTTTTATGTTATGTTTTTGTTTTTGATTTCGCTTGTAATATGGTATATATCTGTTATATATCTATTATTTAGTTACTATATCAACATAAGCATACTTTTAAGTAAGTTAATACATAATATATTGCTTACATTTGCTGATGTTTTTTTTAATATTCTGATTTTATTTTACTAACATGTAAATTTTGATTCTTATTGTCAGTTGAAATTGAGAAGAATTGAACCAACTGCAGAGGAATTGAATTTGCTTTCTTTGGAATTTTTTTTCCCGTTTGATGAACCTCATGAAATAGAAGGTTTTTTCAGCCAGTCTGCTTTCATGGAGCCTGGTACCCAAACACAGCTTGCTCATCAGTTTCAGTTTGAGTATTAAGATGGAATCTCAGTTTGCGATGATTGAAAAGATGGTTGGTACACTTTCAGACTGTGTTGGTGCTATTGAAGATATTGTTAGGGTTAAGAAGCAATAGAAGAAGAAACGTGAAAGTTCTGAGTCTGAAGAAGACTATACCAATCTGACGTCCGATGAGTCAGAATATGAATCCGATAATTCTGATAATTTGGGTGATTCTAGAGGTGGTTCAGAGGAAGAGGATGTTGATGATGGCAGTAATAGTGAGGATGAAGATGGTGGTGATGAAGGAGATAAGGATGATGGAGAAGATAATGGTGATAAAAGAGATGATGCCGACGGGGTTGATGATGATGAAAAAAAGGTGATCTCTAACCAATATTGGGTTCAGTACATATATATGATACTTACATAATGTATATACATACATACATACATGTATGCATGTATGTATGTATGTATGTATGTATGTATGTATGTATGTATGTATGTATGTATGTATGTATGTATGTATTATCTATATATATATATCACTTTTATATTTTTATAAAGAACCATTCATCTATTTTTATACTGTGTATGTTATATAGTAATTATATATAGTATATATAACAAAGTTATATCACATTTTTTTAGGATGAAGGAGGCAAAGGTGATCTAGAGGATGATGGTGAGCAGCTTATTACGAATGAATCAACTCAACCAGTTGTGTCTATTGGATTAGATGTAAGTAAAATCCATTTGTTCACTCATTTTTTGTTTTTTCTTTTTTGTATTTTCACAGCGTATATCTTTTCGTTTAAGTTTTTTCAGGATCATGAGGATCCTCTTGATCAAAATGAAAATTATGAAATGGATGACCATGGAGCAACATCAACCCCAATTACTGTTGTAAGTTTTTTTCTTATAATAGTTGTTTCTTTTGTTTATGTTTTTTTTGTTGGTTTTTTATTTGTTTGATTTTTATATTTTATTAGGAAAAACAAGATCAAGAAGGGGGCTGGTACTGTTCCGATAAACGAGGAAGGAGATGTTCTTGCAACCCTTAATCTCAAGGAGTCTTTTAATCTAAGTTGTCCGGAAGATGACATCATTGAAGTTTTAACCGAAGTATTGATTGAAGTTTTGACTCATGGAAAGAGTGTCGAAAACAGTGAAGGTGTTAGACAGAATGGTGTGGGTAAAAGCAATCCATCCTTTTTAGAAGTAAGTACTATTAATTTTTTAATATTGTAAGTACTATTAATTTTTTAATATTGGTTATATATGTTATATATAATATTATATATTTTTTATATATGTTTTACATAATGTACATCAAATTTGATATCTGCTTCTTATTGAATAGAAATTGGATGAACAAGCCGGAGGTTCTGGTATTGAAAAATAGGCTCAGGAACTTGTAGAGAAGGATGCAAATGTTTTAGCTATTGTTCATTTCGGAGGCTGGGATGAAATCACTAGGATTGCGGGTGAGTCTGTTTTATCTCTTAGCCCAATGAAAGAATCACCTTTGAAGAAGGTTGGACAAGATGGTAATTCTACTAGTGGATCGTTTGTAGCTGATGATTTTATTTTGGAGGATACGGATGTGAATGAAGCTGTTATTGCGATGACACAGCTTAACAATGAGATATTAACTAATTTTGTTTTTGTTTTTATATTTTTTCTGCATTTTATTGATGTTTGACTTTATCTAATTAAAATTCAATTTCTAAAAACATTATCAGGATGCATTTTCATGTTTCATGGATTCTCTTGATCCATCAGAGCTTGATAGTTTAGAAGTTAATTGTATTGAAATTAATGCCATTATCAAACTAATTAAATAAGTGCATACCTGCTTTTTGTAAAATAATGTTTTATTTTTATATTATATATATATGATATATAACTTGTTGAAGTACTTTTACAATTGTTGCCATGCTTATATTCTGTTGAGATTTTTTCTGTGTTTTTGTGTTGATGTTTTTACGTAGGTGATTAAGAAGAACAAGAAGCAGACGTTGTGCTTATTGATAAGGCAGAAGGTGGTGAACTGAGGAAAAAGAAAAAAGCTAAGCCTTCGAAAAAACTGAAATTACCATATACTGTCCGTTTTGGTTCAGCTTTAAGTAAAGTGGATGGTCCATAGCGTTATGGTCTTAATAATTATGTGATAATTAGAGAAGAGATTGAGGATGAGGTAGTTATTCATAATTTTATCAGATTTATGAAGATGCACAAATATATTACCAAAAAGTAAGTGATTTTTTTAAATTTTTTATACTGTAATGTTTTTTGAAATAAACTAGTATGCATGATGATATATGGTTGTTAAATTTCTATTGCATTACACACACACACACACAAACATACATACATACATACATACATACATACATACATACATACATATATATCTATATCTATATATATATATATATATATATATATATATATATATATATACATACATACATACATACATACATACATACATACATACATACATACATACATACATACATACATACATACATACATACATACATAT
>CATIWQ010451858.1:0-10103 GCA_949673415.1 Euphorbia schlechtendalii | reverse complement strand
GGCCAAAGAGGAGAGATTGAAGAATAGTGAGGCAGAATCTCGCCAGTCTTCTATTTTAGGGTGGTTTATGAGCAATACGGACAGTTCTTATATTTGAACCATCCATATTGCTGGATTGTTTATGAGCAATACAGACGGTTCTTATATTTTAACCATCTGTATTGCTTACTAAGAACGGTTTATTAAATAACCGTCAGTATAAATGAGCAATACGGACGGTTCTTTAATTAGAACCGTCCGCATTGACCATTAATTTGCATTAATCATTTACTCCGCGTTTTTTAAAACTTTTACGGACAGTTTTAATATAAACCCTCACGAATAGTGCGACCTTATTGACCATTTCTGTACTAGTGCTTGAACCACTACTTCCGAATTGAACTTCTTCAACATTTTCATCTTGTTGGTTTTCTCGAGAAGTAAATCCATCTGTCGGTCTAAGCTTCCTTACCCTTACTCCATATGATAGAAACGTAAATTTTCCTTCGTTTTCTTTTACCAGTCCTGCTTTCTTCATATATATTCCTCCCATAAAGTTAAATTTCTCTCTTGGACTATATTGATATGGTAGTTGATTCTTCGCACCAAAAATAATTCCACAAATCATATTTGCACCTCCAACTCTAGCCTTTTTATGTGTAGTAAGACTAGTGATGGACTCCAAATATACATCGGAAACTTTGGCCGTAGTTGCGAAACTGCACCCTCCAATATTACTAAATCTTTCATCGACACTTTAGTAGTTTCGTGTTGAAAATAAAGACTTTGAGAAATAAACTTGTGAAGGTAGAGAAGGCTATTACTCTGAATGTTTTTGTTAGATGAGTTTTTTATATCGTATCGATCCAATCATGTTAACTCAGTCCAAACATCCGTTAAATTATAATCTTCATCTTTTTCAATCTCTTTGTATGTTCCTCCAAAACTGAACCATTTGATTAAATCCATCAAAGTGAACTTATATTCTTCTCCTCCCTTATTAGATAGAACTCTCAATAGACAAATCAATCATCGGTGAGCGTCATGATTGCGGCTGCCTTGAACGCCTTTGCTAACAGCGAACAACTAGCATCACTTATTCACCAGCATGTCAGGAGGGTTTATGATGTAGTGTCCAATCTAGAGGCTACCCTTAATAATGGTTATCCGACTAGTTAGTTAAAAACAGGGGGCCTTCTACCCCACATGCAGTGTGATAAGTGTATAATTACACTTATTATTATGAGAATTTTACACATTAAACACCATAGTTTAAGTCATTTTTATACTTCATATAAAAGATTTCACGTGGTATGTGGTTGCTTTTTATGTAAATGTAGATACTAGGTAAATCATGGAAGTACAATGAACAAAAGTGGAATTCTATGCAAAAAGAGTGAAAAAGGTGCAAAAAGATAAGTAGAATTTAAGGATTTGGCTCAGGATCGAAGTTGTTGAAGATCGGTAAAGTTACAAGAAGGATTCCGAAGAAAAATATAATTCACGATCGTGACAACCATTCGAAGTCATGACTAAGTATTCTTCATAACAGAAAATTGCCAACCAAATATTCACGATCATAACATGTACTTCACGGTCATGACTTAATGATTTTTTGGTCAACTTTTCTCAACTATCAACCAACAGATAAGAATAATCAACAGTGATCAACTACCAAATGAAAAGACATCTTTTGGAAGTTAACCAATCATGAAAAAGTGTCTTTCCATTGTGGATAAGGATAAATCTTCTCATGTAATCAGAATGAAGTGATTCAATCTTTTGCCAATGGATACAACTCTTCGTTTGGATAGACGCAACCCTTCATACTCAATAAATAGGGCTCCAAACTCACCAATTTCATGGCACAAGTGGTGGATAGAGCGGTGCATGGCATGGTACACGTGTGTGCATAGATAGAGAATAAAAATATCTAGATTTCGCTACGTTCATAAGTGTTCGCGAGAAAATGTATAAGTGATTCGAACCCTATTTTCATCACTAGATTTCTCTACATATTCGAGTGATTGTTTTATAAGTGTAATTGCAAATCACTTATCAATAAATGTTTTCGTTCTTCAATATTCATTTATTCGATATTCACAAAGAATAGCAACCTGGCGGAGGTTCTGCACGAGTCGAGATCGAATTCAAAGCAAACGTAGGAATTGCAGGAATTGATGACTCCCATTAAAGAGTGGATCCGATTTGATCAATTTTAACTTTCACTTGCATACCTTACAACTTTGCTTTGCTCTCTACTTATACTTTCTATTTCGAAGTTTATGATATGTCCATGTGTCATAATGTGTATTTCAAGTTGAGTCTTTTATATTAATCAAGTTATATGCTTTCGAGTTAACTTTAAGAGTAGTTTTGGGGCTAACGAGATTGTGTATAATCACTAGATCTATGATTATAATACTATTTAGTGAGCCAACATTTTTGGAATGGAAACTTGCTAATTATAGCTATGTGAGAGCGACCCGTACTAAGCGTAGTAATATTGTTATCCAGGTTTATATAATCATCTTAATTCGTTTGCACTAGATTTAGAAAAGTCATTTCATGTGTTGTTCTGTGGTGAATAATTGAATATCTGAGTGTTTAGTACCAACTCTGTTAAATTAATCTAGTGTACGTAATATCTTTGATGATTTTGCATTTTTCTTTGCTATACTTGTTCGTAGGGAATAGCTATATACTTTTTATCTTCTCTAATCTTTCATACATTTGTTTATCCATCCATCATTCTAATCCTCCAAAATAAATTACATTATTTTCTTTTGTTCCGTTCTGCTTGTTGTTCTTTAGAGTTGGTTTCTTCCCTGTGGGATCGATATCTATTAAAACTACATCGTAACTGTATGCTTGTAGTGGTCAACATTTTTCTATTTAGATAAGCAGTATTGACAACACCTGTTAGTATTTTGAACTCTTATCTTATCGGTAGGAAAGTAGGAGATAAGGTTTTTGGCTTCATTTTAGTATATTAACCCCCAGAGTCAGTATAGTCAAATCCTTGCGAACAAGTTTTTAGCGCCGTTGCCGGGGAAGGCAAGTGCATTCTAGAGACTAAATTGTCGAAGAATGAGCAATTATATTTATATTATATTTCAATTTGATTTATTTTTATTTTTGTTTTTAGTTTTATGTGTTTATATATTGTTATTAACATATTTTTCTTGCTTATTCATTGAGTTTTCTTTCTAGCATGTGCATGCCAAGTGCGTGTTGTTCGGGAGAAAGTTTGGCATCTTTCGAATTAGAAGTAGAACGATTTGGTAAGACAAGGAAATAGAAAAATAAAAGAAAAGAAGAAAATATTTTTGATTTTGGCATATTGCGACCGCGACCTGTATCACACTCGTGATCAATTTGGTCTAAACTCTCTATTTTTGTATAAGAGAGAGTTACGATCGCAACCCGTGCAATTTGTACAGTAGTTATTGCTATAACAGCTATATTTTAATGGTTAAATTCAAAATATATCCATTAGAAGGGTAATAATTATCTTAACTCTTATATAAATAACCTCTTTTCCTAGTATGTTTTCACAAAAACTCTTTTTCATAATCTCAATCATTTGCAAAAATAAGTCTTCTGTATTTCAAATCTGCTTTTCAAAGTTCATGAATTTCAATTTAATGGCACTGAAGAAATCAACATCATCAAAGAGGAAAAGCAAAGTGGTGAATCAACAAAACGAAGTTGGTTGTCCCTTTCCAATCTATAGTGAAGAAGAAATTGACAGATACTTGAGAATCAAGAACTTCAATTTTCACGGTACACTTTTCTACGATCCTACTTTTGCTACTCTACCTTCACAAGTTTATTTCTCAAAGTCTTTTATTTGGACATGAAATGACAAAGGAGTCAATGAGAGACTTGGAAATATTTGAGTGCGCAGTTTCACAATTTCATCTAAAATTTCCTATGTATCTTATGGAATCCATCACTAGTCTCACTACACATAAAAAGTCTAGATTTGGAGGTGCAAACACAATTTGTGGGATAATTTTGGGGGCAAAGAACCGATTACCATACCAGTATAATCCAAGGGAGAAATTTAACTTTATGGGAGGAGTTTATATTAAGAGAGCAGGGTTGGTGAAAGAAGAAGGAGGGAAGTTTATGTTTTTACCATATGGAGTAAGGGTAAGGAAGCTTAGACTGATAGATGGATCTACTTCTCGAGAGAACCAACAAGATGAAGAATTTCAATTCGAAAGTAGAAATTCAAGATGTTCATCAACTAACAAAATCCAATATATCATTGAACTTTAAGCTGAATACATACTTCAGCATGCAGAATTTGGAAATCTCACCAAGTCCTCCAAATTCAAGTTCTAATGAATAAAACGGGTTCACCTTCTTTTTCTTTTTTTTTTTTTTTATATTTTCGGTTGTGTGATTTATTTTCAATTTTTAATTTTGATTTTTATTAAATGTCTCACAATGAGGACATTATGTTCTTTAGTGTGGGGAGCATTTGTAAAAATCCCGAAAAATCCAAAAAAATTGAATAAAATTAAAAAATTGAAGAAACTGAAAATTAATGTTATTTATACATTATCCATTCTTATACTTTACTAACAATTGTCCAAGGTTATTTTGAGTGTTAGGTATTACAAGTTTGATGTTAGTACAAACTTCGGACAAAATTTTTGTTTCGAATTTGAGCACATGTTGAATTTGAGTGTTATTAGCTCAATATTTATCAATTTGACAAGGATGAGTGGTGAGTAACATTCGAAAGCAATATTCCAAGTAAGTTTCGATTTACATTTCAATGCAACATGAATTTGTATAAGTTTTATTGTTTTAGTTTAATGCTACAAATAAGTTTAAGTGGAGTAATATCTAGTAGTATTCTTACTATGAGTTTTATATGCAAATCTCGAATAAGTCCTATAAGTATTGACCATGTTTAAAGTGTTGGGAAACTATAGCCATAATACTTTGAAATTAATCATTGAGAGAAAAAATCAAAAGAAAGAGAGGATAACAATTGAGTTAAGCAAAAGGTGAGGAATGGTACGGAGCAGAAACTGCAACCATTCATTGAGTGAAAAAGAAAAAGAAGCATAGCATAAAAAATGGGTGCAAAGTACAAAGTACTTCAAAAACATACGCTTAAAAGAAAAAAAATGAGAGAGTGGTATGGAGCATAAAATGAAACCACTAAGATTGTTTTTAGCATCCTAGGTTACCTAAAAATGCCTTGAGAGAAAATTATTCAAAGTGTGCTTTTTATGTTTTTTATACTATGCTTAAGAGAAGGAAATATTAGAGTATGCGTATAACACTTATATGAAGATGTGATTCGGTTGAACCTCCATTATGAGCAAAGGTATGCAACTAGACTATATAAATTGCACATTACTAATTTGTGGGAAATTTCGAACTTCTACTTGAATCTTATGCAACGTGGGAATGTGGTACTCACTACAATAGTCTTTCACCAAATGAAGTATGAACTTGAATACTATTTTGTGCACCTTTGTTGAATTTACCTTAAGGACAAGGCAAAAGTTAAGTGTGGGTGTGTGATAAGTGTATAATTACACTTATTATTATGATAATTTTAAACATTAAACACCATAGTTTAAGTCATTTTTGTACTTCATATAAAAGATTTCACGTGGTATGTAGTTGTTTTTTATGCTAATGCAGATAATAGGTAAATCTTGGAAGTAAAATGAACAAAAGTGAAATTCTATGCAAAAAAAGTGAAAAAGGTGAAAAAAGATGAGTGGAATTTAAGGATTTGGCTTAGGATCAAAGTTGTCGAAGATCGGTAAAGTTACAAGAAGGATTCTGAAGAAAAACATAATTCACGGTCGCGACAACCATTCGTATTCGTGAGTTAGTATTCTTCATAATAGAAAATTGCCAACCAAATATTCATGGTCGTGACATGTACTTCACGATCGTGACTTCAACTATTTTTTGGTCAACTCTTCTCAACTATCAACCGACAGATAAGAACGATAAACCACCATTAACCGCCATCAACTACCAAACAGAAAAACACCTTTTGGAAGTCGACCAATCATGAAAAGGTTCCTTTCCATTGTGGATAAGGATAAAGCTTCTCATCTAATCACAATGAAGTGATGCAATCTTTTGCCAATGGATACAACTCTTCGTTTAGATAGACGCAACCCTTCATACTCTATAAATAGGGCTCCAAACTCACCAATGTCATGGCACAAGTGGTGGATAAAGTGGTGCATGGCATGGTAGAATTGTGTGCATAGATAGAGAATAAAAATATCTAGATTTCGCTACGTTCATAAGTGATAGCGAGAAAATGTGTAAGTGATTCGAACCCTATTTCGATCACTAGATTTCTCTACATATTTGAGAGATTGTTTTATAAGTGTAATTGCAAATCACTTATCAATAAAAGTTTTCTTTCTTCAATATTCGTTTATTTGATATTCACAAAGAATAGCAACCTAGCGGAGCTTCTGTACGAGTCGAGACTGAATTCAAAGCAGACGTAGGAATTGTGGGAATTGAAGACTCCCATTAAAGAGTGAATACGGTTTAATCAACTTTAGCTTTCACTTACATACCTTACAACTTTGCTTTGATTTCTACTTATACTTTCTATTTCAAAGTTTATGACATGTCTGTGTGTCATAATGTGTATTCGTGTTGAGTCTTTTATATAAATCAAGTGATATGCTTTTGAGTTAACTTTTAGAGTAGTTTCGGGGTTAACGATATTATGTATAATCACTGGATCTATGATTATAACATTGTTAGTGAGTTAACAATTTTGGAATGGTAACTTTCTAAATATTGCTATGTGAGAGCGACCCGTATTAAGCATAGTAATATTGTTATCCAGGTTTACATAATCATCTTAATTCGTTTGCACTAGAAAAGTCATTCATGTGTTGCTCTGCAGTGAATAATTGAATATCTGAGTGTTTAGAACCGAATCTATTAAATTAATCTAGTGTACGTAATATCTTTGATGATTTTGCATGTTTTCTTTACTTTACTTATTCGTAGGGAATATCTATATACATTTTATCTTCTCTAATCTTTCAAACATTTATCTATCCATCCATCATTCCAATCATCCAAAATAAATTACATTATTTTCTTTTGTTCCGTTCCTCTTGTTGATCTTTAGAGCTGGTTTCTTCCCTATGGGATCGATATCTATTAAAATTACATCGTAAATGTATACTTGCAGTGGTCACCATTTTTCTATTTAGATAAATGGTATTGACAACACATGTTCATATTTTTAACTCCTATCTTATCGGTTAGAAAGTGGGAGACAAGGTTTTTAGCTTCATTTTAAAATATTAACCCCCAGAGTCAGTATAGTCAAAACCTTACGAACACAGTGCACCCAAATCCTTCTTCCTTTTATTAGTTTGGGGTAGCACAAAGTCAGCTAAATCAGAACTAGACTTAGATTGGACAACTAAGATATAACTTTGGTAATCTTTCCAAGAATCAATTCCTCCTGAGGTAGCCTGCTCAGCCTATATTCTAGCTAGGACCTTTTCATCAAGGAGGAACCTGATCATAAGGTTTTGATTCTACTTATTCTAAGGGCTTATATTTTGTAATGATGCAAAAAACCTTGTTCCCCACTTTTCTGCCGATAAGTTAAAAAGTTCAAAATACGAACAGGTGTTGTCAATACCACTTATTAAAATAGAAAAATGGTGACCACTGCAAGTATATAGTTTCGATGTAGTTTTAAATGATATCGATCCCACAAGGAAGGAATTCAGTTCTAAAGACCAACAAGAGTTACTAGGTAAATGAAAATAGGGAATTTTATTGGAGGGGTTTGGATGATAGACTGATGAATGGATATATGTATGAATAGACTAGAAAATATGTAAAATATAAAGATATTCCCTAAGAACAAGTTTAGCAAAGAAAAACATGCAAAATCACCAAGAATATTTTGTACACTAAATAACTCAACAAATAAGGTTCTAGACGCCCTAATATTCAATAATTCACCGTAGAGCAACACATTAGATGACTTTTCTACGTCTAGGTTAAACGAATTATGACACTTATAAGAACCTGGATTTTAGTACGGGTCACTCTCACATAGCCATATTTAGCAAGTTAGCATTCCAAAAATGTTAGCTCACTAAACAGCGTTATAATCACAGATCCAATGATTATATACAATTTTGTTAACCCCCAAATCACTCTTAAAGTTGACTCGTAAGCATATAACTTGATTAATATAAATGATGGAAAATAAATTACTCGTTATGACACATAGACATAACATAAACTTCGAAATAGAAAGTATAAGCAGAAAATAAAGTAAAGTTGTAAGGTATGCAAGTGAAAGCTAAAGTTAATCAAACCGTATCCACTCTTTAATGGGAGTCGTCAATTCTCGCAATTCCTGCGTCTACTTTGAATTCTATCTCGACTCGTGCAGAACCTCCGGTAAGATGCTATTCTTTGTAAATCTCGAATAAAAGAATGTTGATGAACGAAAACTTTTATTGATAATTGCTTTGCAATTACACTCATACAACAAACGCTTGAATTTGTGTAGAAATATAGTGGTCGAAATAGATTCGAATCACTTATACATTTTTCTCGCTAAGACTTTGAACGTAGCGAAATCTAGATATTTTCACTCTCTATTTATACACACATACTATCATTCAATTCCTTCTAATCATGCCATAACCATGCACCACGAAATTTGTTGAGTTTTGGACCCTATTTATAGAGTGAGAAGGGTTGCATCTATCTAAACGAAGAGTTGTGTCCATTGGCGAAGAGTTGCATCACTTCAATATGATTGGATACAAAGATCATCCTCATCCATAATGGAAAGGCACCTTTTCATGATTGGTTGACTTCCAAAAGGTGTCTTTTCGGTTGGTAGTTGATGGTGATTGATCATTGTTATCTAGCAGTTGGTAGTTGAAAAGAGATAACCAATAACTGTCACAAGTCATGATCGTGAATTACATGTTACGATCATGAATGATGATTTGTAACTTTCTATTTATGAGGAGTAACAAGTCACGACCATGAATAGGTGTCATGATCGTGAAATGTCTTTTTCCTCATGTCTCTTCTTCACAACTTTGCCAATCTTTAACAGCTTCGATCCTAAGCCAAATCCTTGTGTCTCATGCATCTTTTTGCACCTTTTTCACTCTTTTTACATAGATATCCACTTTTGAGCATTTTACTCCCAAGATTTAAATAGTTTCTGCATTTGCATAAAAAACAACTAGGTGAAATCTTTTGTATGAAGTATAAAATGAAATAAAACTATATCGTTTTATGATTGAAAATGTCATGATAATAAATGTAATTATACACTTATCACACCCCCACGCTTAACTTTTACCTTGTCCTCAAGGTAAAAATAACAAAATTTTATAAATTAGTATTCAAGTTTGTACCTCATTTGGCAAAAGACTATTGTAGTGAGTATCACATTCCCACGTTGCAAAAAGTTCAAGCAAAAGTTTCAAATTTCCCACAAATAAGTAATGTGCTATTTATATAGCCCAGTTGCATACCTTTGCTCTTAATGGAGAGTCAACCGAATTGCATCTTCATATAAGTGTTATATGCTTAGTCGAATATTTTCTTCTCTCAAGTATAGTATAAAGTATAAAGGACAAAAGGAGCACACTTTGGAAAGTTTGATCTCAAGGCATTTTTAGGTAACCTAGGATGCTAAAAACACTCTTAGTGGTTGCATTTTATGCTCCATACAACTCTCCCCTTTTTGTAGTGGTTGCATTTTATGCTCCATACCACTTTCTCTCATTTTTTTTTCTTTTAAGCATATGTTTTTGAAGTACAGATTTGTACTTTGCACCCATTTTTCATGCTATGCTATTTTTTTCTCTTTTTCACTCATTGAATGGTTGCAGTTTCTGCTCCGTACCATTCCTCACCTTTTGCATAACTCATTGGTTATCCTCTCTTTCTTTTAATTTTTCTCTCTTAATACCCTCATCCTTTATTGAACACTTTCAAAGTGTTATGGTTATAGTTTCCCAACACTTTAAACAAACTCAATACTTATAGGACTTATTCGAGAATTGCATATAAAGCTCATAGTAAGAACACTACTAGATATC
>CATIWQ010451792.1:0-14709 GCA_949673415.1 Euphorbia schlechtendalii | reverse complement strand
AGAAAGAACAAACAAGTCTTTCTTTTGGACCTTTGTATTCTCTACTTGACAAAATACTGAAGTGGAAAGGTATTTGTGGAGAAGAAGAATGCATTCATCCTTAATGAGTTTGTTAGGAGAATTTTTGGGATCGAAGACTCTCTTACCCGATAAATTTTCCCAAACTCAATTAGGTTGAAACGAATCCGTCATGCTCGAAGAATTAGCAATCTCGAAGCCGAACCAATCACCCATCATCTCTCTTGTGATGGTGTATTGTTGTCCTTAATTTCGAAATTGTATTACCCTCTTCCTTGAATCTTCAAAGTTAAATGTTACCAAACATTCGAGAATCCAATCTCGATTTTGAGGAAACCACAAAGTCACAAATCTTGTAAGAACAAGAGCCGATAGGTAGATCTCCATCTCTTCACGGAGATTCAATGTTTCCAGGAAAACTAAATCAAGGAATATCATCCTGGTGATATCCAATTTTCTTAGCTTTTGAAATCTCTTGCCCTCTTCTCTTGTCCTTAATGGGAAAGGACAATCAAATTCTTCTTGAATTGATTGAGCTCCTCTCTTTTGTGCTGCTCTCTTGACACGAGTCATATTGGTTGGAAGTAAAAGGTTTGAAAAAGGTTTTGATGTTTTTGAATATAGAAGATGAGAAAATTAGAAATTTTAAAGGTTTTGTAGAAGTTGTGGTAGCTAAGGTTCAACGTGGACCTATTTAAAGAGGTTTAAGAAGCCTCTAATTGGTCATAAATGGGATTATAGTCGTTTAGGCTCAAAACTAGCCGTTAATGACGGTTACGGACATCTGTAGTGTGCTAGTTCACGATCTGTAACGGTTATATTTTGCCCGTGTCGGGATCACGAAGGTTTATCACGATTGTGACTTTCTCCACAATAGAAACAGAATGTTTTGTCTTCCAGTATTCACGAGCGCTAATTGAGTCGAGGTCGCGATCTTCTTTATTCTTCAAATTTCTTCAATTTTTAGACTTGCACCTATAAAAACTTAGAAACACAACCACAAACAAACTTTGTTAAATATAAACGATAAATATTTACTATTATACCTTGAGTAATCATGGTGATGATAGCAATTAAACATCAACGTCTTGTTGTTCAAATTTTTCATTTATAATAACAAGTATTTACAATCAAACATAACAAAAGAAAACAAACAAACAAACAAACACAAAATATAACTAAACACAAAACAAATTTAAATCTACCTATACAAATTTTCTAAATCGTGAAAAGGAAAGGAAACTATTCATCAAGACTCCTGATGAATATGGAAAGGAAACTATTTGATCAATCTTAAACCAAGACTCCCGCAAATCCCTTTCAACATTACATACCAAAATATGGATGTTGCTAATTTTTCTATGAATAAAGATTTGTTCCTCCATTAATTCATTCAACTTTCTCTTAAGATTGGCTGAACTACTCTTTTCCTCCCTAGCAATTTCTCTTTCACGCTTTTTATCAGCTTCTACTCATTCATCCCACGATTTTCAATCATAAATATCCCATTCTCACCAATACTCTTAGTTAGAAATCCTTTCTTGAAGAAAATTTCCGTAGTTAACTCTGGAATTTCATCTTCATCAGTATAGATTTCTGCACAACAAGGTAATCTCACGATTTGTCTAAACAAATTGGTCATAGTCCGACACCCGTATGTTATCCTACCAGGATCAATTGCGGCAGACATAAGAGTCCCCATCATAATTCCTGATACTTCCACAAGTAAACCATTCCAAACTACTTCCAAGACAAACAGTTCTTTAGGGATGACTGTGTCAGAACTAGATCTACCGAAAAGTGCACTAATTAGATAGAAGTGTAAAGCAAGCAAACAGGGGTCTCGGATCCACTGGCTATAGGTAGATTCCTGTTTGTATTTATCTTTTCTAGTAAGGTGATTCTATGTTGGTAGTGGATCCCAACCAGGAAGCATTTTGTAGTAACAATCTTTAGGGAACCCCAAATTCTGCACCAACTTCTTCCTTGACAACTTATATTTCTTTCCTTGATGTCGATACTCCAAACATTTCATCTTATAATTTGTCCATACTAATGAAATCAACATTTCCTTGCAGTTATCTTCACTGTTCCCAATATTCATAGAGGAATAGAGAACCATGTTTAGGATTCCAAGGTAATACAGTACCCTCTCGTAGATTCCTAATTGAATGAAACTATTCTTATGAATGACATAAGAACTAGTGAAATCTGCATCTCTGATGGTTTCGAAATGATCACCTTCCTCTCGAGAGTGAATAGGAAAAGGCGTTTCATACCATTCTTGCAGGTTTGAAGGAGAAATAAGAACAGATTTGTTTGAGTGAACCATTTTGATGAAAAAGGATTGGTTGATTTCAAGGTTTAAATTGAAAGAAAAGGAATTTTCAGATATCTGAAGTGAGGAGTTATGAGAATCACACCCTATATGTAGAATTTAAGAGAAACCGTTGAAAAACTGCTAAAATTGCTGCAGTTTTCGCTCACGTCGCGATCGTGAATATACTAAAAGCCAGAAACAGAAAGTTTTATAGGAAATTCACGAGCGCGATTGATATTCATGAACTCGAATTGGAAAAATAGAAGAAAATCTTCTATTTGTCAAGAATTAAGATGAAATATTATGATATATCACCTCCAAGATGATTATTTCATAATCTTTTCTCATCTAGAATGAAATTTAGAAAGTTGTATGGTAAAAGAAATACAATAAATAAATATAAAAGATCTCTAGAAAGTATTTACCTTCCCCAAACAATTCAATCCTTAAAACGCACTTGCCTTCCTTGGCAACGGCACCAAAAACTTGTTCACCACTTTTCTACTGATAAGTTTAATAGTTTGTTCACTAGATTCGGCTATATATCAATGGTGCCAAAAACTTGTTCATGAAAAATATAGGTGTTGTCAGTACCTCTTATCAAATAGAAAAATGATGATAACTACAAGTATACAGTTGCGATGTAGTTTTAAAAGATATCGATCCCAAAGGGAAGGTCTAGTTCTAAAGATAAACAAGGAAGATAAAATAAAAAGAAAATTAAATAATTTATAGTTTTGGATAGGAGGTTAGAATGAAAAATGAGTAAATATAGGTATGAAAGATTAGAGAACCTAAATATATAGATTTGCCCTACGAAATAAGGATAGCAAGGAAAACATGCAAGTTCAACAAAGATGTTACGATTCACTAAACTAATCTAACAGACTCGGTTCTAAATACTCAGATGTTCAATTACTCACAGTAGAGCAACACATGAAATAACTTTTCTAAATCTAGCGCAAATGAATGAAGACAATTATGTAAACCTGGACAACATCAATACTATGCTTAGTACAGGTCACTCTCACATAGCCACATTTAGCAAGTTACCATTCCAAAAATGTTGGCTCACTAAATAGCGTTATATCACAGATCCGGTGATTATACACGATATTGTTAACCCAGAAACTACTCTTAAAATTAACTCCAATGCATATAAATTGATTAACATAAAAGACTTAACACGAAATACGCATGATGACACATAGACATATCATAAACTTTGAAATAGAAAGTATAAGTAAAAAGCAAAGCAAAGTTGTAAGGTATGCAAGTGAAATCTAAAGTTGATCAAACTGTATCCTCTCTTTAATGGGAGTCATCAATTCCCGCAATTCCTACTTCTGCTTTGAATTTGGTCTCAGCCCGTACAGAACCTCCGCTAGGATGCTATTCTTTGCGAATATCGAACAAACGAATATTGAAGAATGAAAAATTTTATTGATAAGTGACTTGCAAGTACACTTATACAACAATCGCTCGAGAATATAGAGAAATCTAGTGATCGAAATAGGAATTTGAATCACTTAAACATTTTCTCGCTAACGCTTATGAATGTAGCGAACTCTCTATCTACACACACTTTATATAACCCTATAATTGCACTCTCATGCTCTCCTCTCTGGTTGTACTCTATGATGCACACCATGCATGAAATTTGTGAGGATTGGAACCCTATGTATAGAGTTCAAAGGGTTACGTCTATCTATATGAATGGTTGTGTCCATTGGTGAATGATTGCATCTCTTTATTTTGATTGGTTGAGAAGCTTTGATATAATCCACAATGGATAGGCACCTTTTCATGATTGGTTGACTTCTAATAAGTGTCTTTTTGTTGGTAGTTGATGGCAGTTGATCATGCTTATCTAGCGGTTGGTAGTTAAGAAGATAAAATTAGAAAACCGTCCAAGTCGCGACCGTGATATATATGTCACGATCGTGAATCTTTTATTGGCAGAGTTTTGTTCTGAAGAAGAATAAGTCATGACTGCGAATGATTATCGCGACCTTGAATTGCATTTTTCTTCTAAATTCTCCTTGTTACTTACCGATCTTTGACAACTTCGATCCTAAGCCAAATCTTTAAGTTCCATGTATCTTTTCGCACCTTTTTCTCTCTTTTTTCATAGAATTCCACTTTTGATCATTTTACTCCCAAGATTTACCTAGTATCCGCATTTGCATAAAAAACAACTACATACCACTTGAAATCTTTTATATGAAGTATAAAAATGACTTAAACTATAGTGTTTAGTGTGTAAAATTAATATGATAATAAGTGTAATTATACACTTGTCATGACCCTAAATATTTTGTAATATTATATAATGTCAAATTGACAACTTGCTTAAGGCTCTTCTAAGTAGTATATAAGGAGTCTCATTTTGCTTTGCAAATCAGCCTTAGTTGGCTCACCTTCTCTCTACTTTGTTCTTATGTTTTTATTTATATTATATATTATTTATTATATATTTACTTTATTTTATGTATATTATATAATTTCCCAGCAAGCTTGATAGGCTCTGCCGACAGCTTGTTTGTGGTGTAGAATATCTTTTAAACCAACATGAAATCTTTTATTAGACTGGCTATTATTATTATTTTTAATGATTCACGGGTCTTGCTAGCCTGTGCTGAATTGTGAAGCTAGGAACCGAAAGGTAATGACTAGCAACCTTAGGCCTCTTAATAATCACCTAAGTTTACACGAACCGAGAGGATACTAAACTTTTGCTAAGGGTTCTGGGATTTATTCTAGATGCTTACTTAAGCTAAATGCTTAAGGTCTAGTCCGCAAGTGGATAACTCCCGGGGTGAAAACCTTAAAGTATTAAGTGGTAGGATGGTATGCCGCACTTAGTTACATAGAAAGTAGGTAAGATACTTTAGGTCTATGTACTTATACATGTTGGGATAAAGGAGAGGAAGCACCATAAGCACCGCTTAATGGCCTGGTAAAGCTTGTGTCTTTAGTATTTTTTATTTTACAACAACCTTACATTCTCTTACCGCATTTTGTAGCAACCTTGTGTCTATCTTACTTTATTTTATAGAAACTTTTATTTTTACTATTTCACTCAATCCACCTTTAATATTGAAATCCCCTAACTACTAAATAGTCTATAAAAGTAATTACTTTCCTTGCTACTCGTGGGAATGACACTTGGTCTTGCCCCGTATTACTAACACGATCTAGTGCATTTCCTAGGCACATTTGGGCATCAACAACACCCATAATTGTGAAACCAAATTGGTCTCTACCATTTGAATTGATGTGTGATTCTAGTGATGTTGCTGTTGGTTGTGTATTAGGTCAAAGGTATGAAAAGAATTTGCATGCAATTTATTATGCAAGTTACACTTTATCTTCTGCATAATGCAATTACCCCACTACTGAAAAAGAGATGTTAGCAGTCGTTTATGCATGTGTCAAATTTAGATCATATTTGATTGGGTCTAAAGTAATAGTTTATATAGATCATGCTGCTTTGAGATATTTGTTTGCTAAGAAAGATCCCAAACCTAGATTAATTAGGTGGATCCTTCTTTTACAAGAGTTTGACTTAGAAATAAGAGACAAAAAGGGAAGTGAGAAAACCATAGCTGATCACTTATCTCGTTTAAAAGATGATAAGGGACCTATAGGTGAAACTTGTGATATTAATGAACTTTTTCCAGATGAAAATCTTATGTCTGTTAACATACTGTTAGTCCATGGTATGCCGACTTTGCAAATTATTTGGTTACGCATACTTTACCCTTTGATTTAGATTCTAATGGTAAGAAAAAATTTCTTAAGGATATTAGATCATATATGTGGGATGACCCTTATTTATTTAAGGTATGTGCCGACGATATTATTCGCAGATGTATAGATGATACTAACTTTTCTTCAATTTTAAGTCATTCCCATGATAGCATATATGGAGGACATTTAGGACCATAAAAACTGCTCCTAAAGTTTTAGAGAGTGGATATTATTGGCCAACATTGCTCAAGGATGCTAGAGATTTTGTTCAGAATAGTGATAATTGTTAGAGAACAGGAAAAATAAGTCGAAGAGATGAGATGCCATTGAAAAACATCTTAGAAGTGGAGCTTTTTTATGTTTGGGGGATTTCATGGGACCATTTCTTAACTCTAAAGGTAATAATTACATTCTGGTTGCAGTTGATTATGTTTCAAAATGGGTTGAAGATAGCGCAAATGATAAGAATGATGCTAGAGTAGTTGCTAATTTTCTTAAGAAATTGTTTAGTAGATTCGGAGTTCGTAGAACCATAACTAGCGATGGAGGTTCTCATTTCATCAATAAGACTTTTGAAAGCTTGATGCATAAGTATGGAGTACATCATAAGGTTGCTACCCCATATCACCCTCAAACTAGTGGTGAAGTGGAAATTTCTAATTGAGAAATTAAGTGGATTCTCAAAACGACTACCTCAAATTCTTGGAAGGATTGGTCTACTAAGTTAAATGATGCATTATGGGCTTACATAACAGCTTTTAAGACACCTATTGGTATGACACCCTATAAATTGGTTTACGGAAAGGCTTGTCATTTACCAGTAGAATTAGAGCATAAGGCTTTTGAGCTTTGAAGAATTTGAATATGGATTTACACAAAGCCGGTGAAAGAAGAAAGTTGGATTTAAATGCGTTAGAAGAACTACGTTTGTCATCATATGAAAATGCAAAGATCTATAAAGAGAAGATGAAAAGGTGGCATGATGCAAAACTATGGGAAAATAAGTTTAATACTGGAGTTAAAGTTCTGTTATATAATTCCAGACTTTGCTTGTTCCATAGAAAAATCAAATCTCGTTGGAAGGGATCTTATGAAGTTATTTGTTTACAAGGTTTTGACTCTACTAAATCTGAGGGCTTATATTGTATAATGAAGCCAAAAACCTTGTTCCCCACTTCTCTATCCGATAAGATAAAGGTTCAAAATTTGAATAGGTGTTGTCAATACCGATTATCAAAATAGAAAAATGGTGACCATTGTAAGTATACAGTTATGATGTAGTTTTAAAAGATATCGATCCCACAGGGAAGGAATTCGGTTCTAAGGACCAACTAGAGTTACGAGGTAAACGAAAATAGGATAGTTTTTATTAGAGGGGTTTGGATGATAGACAGATGAATGGATAGATGTATGAACTGACTAGAGAAGATGTAAAATATAGAGATATTCCTACGAACAAGTTTAACAGAGAAAAACATGCAAAATCATCAAGAATATTTCGTACACTAGATAACTTCAACAAATAAGATTCTAGAAGGCCTAATATTCAATAATTCACTGTAGAGCAACACATGAGATGAATTTTCTAAATCTAGGGTAAACAAAGTATGACACTTATAAGAACCTGGATAACTATATTACTATGCTTAGTACGGGTGGCTCTCACATAGTCATATTTAGCAAGTTACCACTCCAAAAATGTTGGCTCACTAAACAACATTATAATCACAGATCTAGAGATTATTCACAATCTTATTAACCCCAAAATCACTCTTAAAGTTAACTCGAAAGCATATAACTTAATTAATATAAGAGACGCAAGACGAATTACTCGTTATGACACATAGACATATCATAAACTTTGAAATAGAAAGTATAAGCAAGAAACAAAGTAAAGTTGTAAAGGTATGCAAGTGAAAGCTAAAGTTGATCAAACCATATCCACTCTTTAATGGGAGTGGTCAATTCCTGCAATGCTTGCATCTACTTTGAATCCGGTCTCGACTCATACAGAACCTCCGCTAGGATGCTATTCTTTTTTAATCTCGAATAAAAGAATGTTGAAGAATGAAAAATTTTATTGATAAGTGCTTTGTAATTACACTCGTACAACAAACGCTCGAATTTGTGTGGAAATATTGTGATCGAAATAGGAATCAAATCACTTATACATTTCTCTCGCTAAGACTTTGAACATAGCGAAATCTAGATATTACACTCTCTATCTATACACACACACACACACTATCATTCAATGCCTTCTGATCATTCCATAACCATGCACCACGAAATTGTTGAGTTTTGAACCCTATTTATAAAGTGTGAAGGGTTACGTCAATCCAAACAAAGAGTCGTGTCCATTGGTGAAAGATTGCATCACTGCATTATGATTGGATGAAATGCTTTATCCTTATCCATAATGGAAAGACACCTTTTCATGATTGGTTGACTTCCAAAAGGTGTCTTTTCATTTGGTAGTTGATGGCGGTTGATCGTTCTTATCCGGTTGTTGAAAGAAGAGAAGAGTTGATAAAAAACCGTCAAGGTCACGACCGTGAATGTATGTCGTGACCGTGAATACTTGGTTGGAAACTTTCTATTGTGAATGTTAATAAGTCACGACCGTGATACGTGTGTCAGGATCGTGACATGCCTTTTTCACATGATTCCTCTTTGTGATTTCTACCGATCTTTGACATCTTTGATCCTTTGCCAATTCCTTAAGTTCCACGCATCTTTTTGCACCTTTTTCACTCTTTTTCCATAGAATTCCACTTTTGTTCATTTACTTCCAAGATTTACCTAGTTTCTGCATTTGCATAAAAAACAACTACATACTATGTGAAATTTTTTATATGAAGTATAAAATGAATCAAAACCAAGCCATTTTATGATTGAAAATGTCATGATAATAAGTGTATCATTATTCAAGTATTTGACAATGGAGCATTGGAATTGAAGCCGAAAATGGAGAAATATTTTGAGACAATGGTCAAAGATGCAAACCTTATCTTGAAAATAAATTTGAACAATAAGACGTTGATGTTCAATTATTATCTTCACCATAATCATTCCAGGTATGTAAATAGTGAATATTTATTATTTTTATTTAATATGTTTATTTTTCTTAGTTTTTCTAGGTACTGAGTCTAAAATTGAAGAAATAGAAGGATTAAAGAAGGTCGCGATAGCGACTATAGATCGTGCTCGTGAAGTTAAAGCGCAAAACCTTTTGTTCCTATTTTGAAGAAAGTCACAATCACAACAAGCCTTCACGATCGCGACATGGAAAAAAATATGACCGTTGCATATCACGATTAACACGCGACAGATGGCTGAAACTGCCATTAACGGCTAGTTTGAAGGGAAAACAGATATATTGACTAATTTGAGCAATCAAAGACCTATTAGAACTCTATATAAAGGTCTAGGTTGAACCCATAACAACCACAACCTTCCTACAAGTCTTCTCAAGTTCTATTTCTTTAACAAACATCTCTATTCTTCTACATTCTTAACCTTTTCAAACCTTACTTCAAAAACAACCATGACTCGTGTTAAGAAATCAGCCAACCAAAGAAGAGAAATCCCAAACTTTCAAGAAGAATACGGTTGTCCTTTTCTAATCCGAACACTAATACGATTGTCCTTTTCCAATCCGAACACGTGAGGAGGGGAAAAGATTTCAAGTTTTGAACAAATTAGAGATAACCAGCATGACTTTTCTTGACTTGGTTTTCTTGGAGACATTGGGCCTCCATGAGCAGATGTGGATGTATATATCTGATCTAGGATTGAGCCAATTTGTGGGGATGCGATTTCCAAAAAATCGCAAGAGGATTTTGGAATGCCTTGTAAAATTCGATTTTGAGGATAACAAGAAGAGGGTTATTCAATTTCGCAACCAAGGAAGACAGCATACCATCACAAGAGATATGCTGAATGCTTGGTTTGGTTTCGAAATTGAAAATTCATCAAGTATGATGGATTCGTTTCAAGCAAATCGAGTTTGGGTAGATTTGACAGGTAAGCGAGTTTTCGATCCCAAAAATTCCCCAAATAAATTGATTAAGGAAGAATGTATTCTCCTACTCCAAAAATACCTCACCACTTCGGTATTTTTCGGGTGGAGAACACGAAGGTCCAAAAGAGAGATTTGTTTATCCTATCTTGCGCGATGAATAAACAAAAAGTGGAGTTCGTGGAAATTATATGGGACATGATGAAGAAAAAAATTCAACAAGCATGAAGAACAAGATTGGGGTGGCTGAAATTATAACTGTCATTATAATGGGAGCATGATAAGATTTTCCATATGTTCATTTTCGATATATGGATGAGAATTATTTGAAAAATACCAGACTTTTTCAAGAGAACAATGATATCTTTTCTTTCTACTCCTACCCCAACCGTACAAGAAAACTAATCTCAACTCATGAGGACACTTTGGCTAGCCCATCCGATCCAATTGCTAGACATCATCCTAGCAAAGCTTCGATGAATGAAGAAGAAGAAGAAGCATCAGAAGATTGGAAGGTGCATATGCAGCAAAAACTAGACAATTGCCAAGTGGAACTTGGAATGATGAAGAAAGACATGAAGATTCTAAAGAAGAGTAATAAGTCGATGCTCCGAAAATTACTATCATTCTTTAGAAAAAAAATTGTCAATTTACTCCTAATCCCCCAGATTCTCCTTCACAATAAACGGGTTTAATCTTTTCTTTTCTTTTTCAATTTTTAGACTAGTTGTTTGTTTTTTGTTTAGTTTCGTTTTTCATTAAGTCTCTCACAATGAGGACATTGTGTTCCCTAGTGTGGGGGGGCATTTGTATAAAATCCAAAAATTAAAGAATAAAAATTTTCTTGATTTTGTGTTGTTTATACTTTATCCATACCTATATTATACTAACATTTGTTCCAAGGTTATTGTAAGTTTTAGGTATTACAAGTTCGATGTTGGTGCATATTTTAAACAAAATTTTTGTTTCGAGTATGAGCGTACGATGAGAGTGTGAGCACTTTAGTAGATTGACACAACACTTAGCATTTGGCAAGGATGAGTTGTGAGTAACATTCAATAGCAACATTCCAAGTAAGTTTCGATATAATTTCAATGCAATATAAATTAGTATAAGTTATATAGTTTTAGTTTAATGCTACCAATAAGTTTTGAGTGGAGTAATATCTAGTAGTATTCTTACTATTAGTTTTATATGCTATTCTTGAATACGTCCTATAAGTATTGAGTGTGTCTAAAGTGTAGGAAAACTATAGCCATAATACTTTGAAAGTGATCAATAAAGGATGAGGGCATTGAGAGAGAAAAATCAAAAGAAAGAGAGGATAACCAATGAGTTATACAAAAGGTGAGGAATGGTACGGAGTAGAAACTACAACCATTCAATGAGGAAAAAAAAGAAAAAAGTAGCATAGCATGAAAAATGGGTGCAAAGTACAACTCTGTACTTCAAAAACATATGCTTAAAAGAAAAATGATGAGAGAAAGTGGTATGGAGCATAAAATGCAACCATTAAAAAAAAGGGGAGAGTGGTATGCAACCACTAAGAGTGTTTAGCATCCTAGGTTACCTAAAAATGCCTTGAGACCAATATTTTCAAAGTGTGCTCCCTTTGTCCTTTATACTAAACTTAAGAGAAGGAAATATTCGAGCAAGCATATAACACTTATATGAAGAGCAATTTCGGTTAGCCCTCCATTAAGAGCAAAGGTATGTAACTAGACTATACAAATTGCACATTACTAATTTGTGGGAAATTTCCTACACTTTACTTGAACCTTGTGCAACGTGGGAATGTGGTACTCACTACAATAGTCTTTCGCCAAATGAGGTACGAACTTGAATTATTATTTTATACACTTTTGTTGTGTTTACCTTGAGGACAAGGCAAAAGTTAAGTGTGGGGGTGTGATAAGTGTATAATTACACTAATTATCTTGATGTTTTTTCTCATAAAATGATGTGGTTCAGAGTCATTTTATACTTCATATAAAAGATTTCATGTGGTATGTAGTTGTTTTTTATGCAGGTGTAGAAACTATGTGAATCTTGAGAGTGAAATGATTAAAGATGGAATTATATGCAAAAAGAGTGAAAAAGGTGCAAAAAGATGTGTGAAACACAAGGAATTGGCTTAGGATCGAAGTTATCAAAGATCGGTAAAGTTGCAAAGAAGAATCATGAAGAAAAGCACATTTCACAATTGTGATACCTACTCACGGTCACGACTTGTCTTTCCTCAATAACAAGAAAGTTACCAACTAATATTCACGATCACAACTTGTATGTCACGCTCGCAACTTCTGACGGTTTTGGTCAACTCTTCTCAACTTCCAACTACTAGATAAGAATGATTAACCACCATCAACTGCTATCAACTGTCAAACAAAAAAAATCTTTTGGAGGAAATCCAATCATGAAAAGGTACCTTTCCATTGAAGATATATAAGGATGAAACTTTACATCCAATCACATTGAAGATGATGCAGCCCTTCACCAATGGACACAACTCTTTGTTTAGATAAACGTAACTTTTCACACTCTATAAATAGAGTTCCAAACCAACCATTTCGTGCATGATGGTGCATGGGGAATAGATGAAGAAAACATGTATGACATAGATAGAGAGTGAAAGTTATAGATTTCGCTAGTTCAAAGTGTAAGGGAGAAAAATGTATAAGTGATTCGATTCTTGTTTCGTTCACTAGATTTCTCCACATATTCAAGCGATTGTTGTATGAGTGTAATTGCAAAGCACTTATCAATAAAAGTTTATGTTCTTCAACATTCATTTGTTCAATATTCACAACGAATAGCATCCTAGCTGAGGTTCTGTACGAGTCGAGACCGAATTCAAATGAGACGCAAGAATTGCAGGAATTTATGAATCCCATTAAAGAGTAGATATGGTTTGATCAATTTTAGCTTTCACTTGCATACCTTACAACTTTACTTTGTTTTCTACTTATACTTTATAATTCGAAGTTTATGATATGTCTATGTGTCATAATGAGTATTTCGTCTTGCGTCACTTATATTAATAAGGTTATATGCTTTCGATTTGACTTTAAAAGTAGTTTCGGTGTTAACAAGATTGTATATAATCATTGGATCTGTGATTATAACGTTGTTTAGTGAGCCATCATTTTTGGAGTGGTAACTTGCTAAATATGGTTATGTGAGAGCGATCCGTACTAAGCATGGTGTTGTTGTTGTCCAGGTTTTTATAAGTGTCATAATTCGTTTACCCTAGATTTAGAAAAGTTATTTCATGTGTTGCTCTGCGATGAATTAAATGATATTTTGGTGTCTAGAACCGAGTTTGTTGAAGTTATCTAGTGCATAAAATATTCTTTATTATTTTGCAAAATTTGCTCTACTACACTTGTTATTAGGGAATATCTATATACTTTACATCTAATCTATTCATGCATCTGCTTATTCATCATTCTGCCATTTAAAACCTTCAACTTATTTTATTTTCTTTTGTTCCGTAACTCTAATTGATCTTTAGAATCGAATTCCTTCCCTGTGATTGATATCTTTTAAAACTACATCGTAACTGTATGCTTGCAATTATCATCATTTTTCTATTTGATAATCGGTACTGACAACACCTGTTCATATTTAGAACTTTTATATTATCAGTAGAAAAACGAGCGAACAGGACTATACTTGGCACAACAAGATTTCCTTTTCTCACATAGATAGGGTACTTGCTTCGGCTGAAATTTTATACCATTGGCCGTCTATGATAATTACGATGGTTCACACCACTCTCTCTCTCTGATCATTTACTGATTTTATTTTGATCATGTATTGCACCAACCACGAATCCGGGGCCATTTAGATCTCTCAATTTTCGTTGGGACATATTCAAATGTGAAAATCACTTGAATATTATAAATGTTTAGAACTATTTTTCTTTGTAAGGATGAAATGAACTTCAAAAAAAAAAAGAATGAATTGAGGTATATTGAGATTATATTGTTGTTATTATTCTCAAAGAGATAGACACAGAATGAGAGTGGCTATCGATAGGTCTCATCCTTTGCCTTATAGTAACAGCTCTGTGCTCGTTGTAGGAATTTTTCAGGTGAAAACCAAATTAAAGCAAGATGGTATATATGTAGATTTCAAAGCATGCATGTGATATCCGCATGAATAATAGAAGGATAAGCCTTTATACAGGCTTAAAAAATTAACTATTACTTTCATTAACACATAATAAGACTTCATTATTTCAGCAAACAATATGACTACTTATACTAATAATTGAAAAGATATTTCAGGGAAAATTAGATCTACAACGAGTGTGATCTACAACGAGTGTATAGCTGACATGTATTAGCCATTACATGTAAATTAGCCATAGTGCAATTGCTGTATACTAGATTATGACAGTATGCCTGATTTGGGTTTCTCGAGTTGTATGAAATTTGATCAAGAACTCTTCTGGTGGTAGAGTAGGATTCCATCAAGAACTCTTCTTCTCCAATGGATTTAGCAATCCTTTCAGTACTTGGGGCTACTTCCATGATTGAAGCTTTGCTAATGATACTCATGGATAAAATTAAACAGACTGTGATCATGTATC